>JBAMJV010002928.1:137500-200512 GCA_037951105.1 Echinarachnius parma | reverse complement strand
ACACTATGCCACTGATAACGATATAATAACATTTTCAATTCTGTTTTTCTCTTTAAAAAAAAAACACTTTTCTTTTGGGGTCTTTTGGTTGGATTTCTTATCCAGACATCCCTTGCCCCCGGCCACCCCCCCCCCCCCCCCCGTGGCCACGTGCGCAGCACAGTAAACAAAACAAAAAAGGAGTCTGGAAAAAGGCTAATCGCGACGATGGCTGAGTCACAAATACTACCTGCACTTTCTAGTCTAAATATGTCTTTTTTAGAAGGATTCATCTCGATATTTTTCATCATTGTATTTTTTGTAATGACTCTCCGTTTGTACATCAGAATTTCGCAGAACTTTGCTCGTGTTGAAGGCTGCACGATGGAAGGAAAAACTGTGATCGTCACTGGAGGGAGCAACGGTATGTATGAAGCAGCTCTGCCCCGGAACTCCAGGGTCACTGTCCCACCCGCAATGGCATGCCCGCAATACTAAAACAATACAGTAAAAACTATCAGTATCAGTCAAATCGTGTATTGTTTCACACACCTCTGGAATTTAAAACTATACGTCCGATTTTGATGAAATTTTCCTAAAATGATTATTGAATATTGATTGATATGTGACACAAATTTCACAACGATCCGATTCCGATGTGAGAAATTCACTAGTCTATAAATATTGTAACTGAAGTGTAACTTGTAATTTTTTTGTATGAAGGTGTATTGAAACTTTGCGCATGAAAATTTCGAATTTGTTCAAAGTGGTTTATGATCAACAAAATTACAGTAATCTCAATGAAACAAGCATTAAAATACTCCCCCTATTCTGAGGATTTGACATCTCAAACAGTTTCATTTTAAACTCTCAATTCATGAGATATTGGCCCGATTCCGTAACTAGGTCATGTCATTGTCAACAAGAAATTCTTCCCCAAGTACGGTAGTCTTGAAACTTTGTGCCACCATACCCTGCCATTGACTTAAAGTCATACCTGTAAAGTGTCCAAATCCATGAAAATTACTTGGAGCTTCCTCGTTTCTCTTCTACTGTGTTGTTTAGCTTATGGTAAGAGAAGAATAAAATAGGGTTTGATTTTTTCAAATGTCCCTTGGCTTTAGTATGAAGATAATTATCATTGAAAATCATTATTTTAAAAGCGTAAATCAACGTAATTGAAAAAAAGAACAATTGTTGTAGCTAAACGCGTCCGCATTGCAGCACGCGTGGGAACATTCCGGAGATTGAACTTTGAACCCAGCGAGCACAAATTCCATGAATTCTGTACTACGTGTGTAATCATCATACACGGGTGCGAATATCTCAAACGGCTGATTATTACTGTGACAAATGTATGGCAGACCATCAGTATTCGGTGATAAAATATGAACTCAATATTCGTTTTTTTCACTAGGTAAACAGTGTTCGTTTTCTTTCAAACTCTCACAAATCTTTCAATTATATTTTACAATGATATTGATATAGGATTGAAGTCTCAAATGTCATTTTGTGCAATATCTGACACTTTACAGGTATCACTTTAACACGCATTCCCGTGTAGCAAGCTACACGCATTTCAATGGGGCGCATATTAGCATCTTGGCACGCGCAGCGTTGTCAAGCTTTCTTCGGAGATTGCGCGATCCAAAAGTAAAATTGAAGCGAAGGTCGAATAAAGGAGCATTTTGCGCAGCCTTTTGATAAAGTCAACACATCCGTTCTACTGGAGGGATTTCAATTTAATTTGCCAATTCTCCCTCCATAATTTCGTTTCAACACCAAAGTTGTGATTTACGAAAAAGAAATATCGATCTTAGCTTTAAAGGTTTGCCAATTTTTTGGTTGATCAGTAAGTAATGTGTGCTCTTTCATTTGGCATCAGAAATTTCCGTCGCTGTGTATGTGTTCTAGTTTTTGCTTATCGCCGATATGATGCGCAAAGTTTCAATACGCGCAGAGTTTCAATACTTGTCCATAAGATTCGTACTCGACATCCCATGCGATTATCCTAACAAGTATTCCTATATTTGCTATAATCATCGAGTACAATCATACCATGTACCAACAATTTTTATTTGATTGTGATCAGTTATTTCCCACAGGCTTTTCATTCTTTGTTTTTCTATTCATACATATAAAAAATAAATGTACAATTATTAATTATCATTATTTTGATTAATTACACAGTTATAATTTTTTATTGTTATTATTTTTAAAATTCAGACATTAATATTATCTTATTAATATTATATAGTGCAAACGTGGCTAGATGGAGCAAACGTGGCTAGATGGAGCATACGTTTTCCATGGTGGCCAAATTCGACCTTTGACACAATCTACCTATTTTTATGCCTCCGCCCCGGCAATTTATCATAGATCTATAGTAGTTAGTTAACGTGTATGTATTTTATACGTAGTACACATTAAAAGGATGATAAAAACCAGTTAATTACGGTACACTTTCATAGTTATTGTAGTACCCACATCCTTTTGATTAGGGCAGTCAGATCGGTAAAAAGGATAAATACTATTCATATAAATTCTTATTTGGACTACACCCAGGTATTGGAGAAGCTACTTCCAAACTCTTGGCGGGGATGGGGGCCAGGGTCATCATAGCGTGTCGCAACGTCCAGAAGGGAGCCAGGGTCAGAGATGCCATCGTTGCCGCAACAGGGAACCAGAACATTTGCGTGATGCGGCTGGATCTGTCGTCTCTTTCATCCATCCGTTCTTTTGTGAGTGATGTTGAGAAGGGAGAGAGGAAACTTGATGTCCTCATTAATAATGCAGGGATTCTTGGTAAGTTGATAGTCATAATGTAATAGAT
The DNA here is from genome assembly GCA_037951105.1 of Echinarachnius parma. Taxonomy (NCBI): domain Eukaryota; kingdom Metazoa; phylum Echinodermata; class Echinoidea; order Clypeasteroida; family Echinarachniidae; genus Echinarachnius; species Echinarachnius parma. The sequence goes on along the minus strand of JBAMJV010002928.1, from coordinate 197,700 downwards.
TTAATCATAATTTAATCATAATGTAATAGATTTAATCATAATGTAATATGTAGAAATTTTAAACAGTACAATTATGATCATAGTAAAACATATATGGAAATAAACTAAAAATCACCAACTTGATAAAGTCTATGAGAGCTTCGCCTGGCTTCAGTTCTAGTCACATTTATTTTTTATTATATTTGAATCAATTCAAATGATATTAATTTCCCTCCCTAAGAGCCGCTTGGAAGAAATGCTCCGAATTGAGTGGAGCACAAAATGTGTGAAGACTGACATTGAAGTCAATGTGCGGGGTAATAATAGTGTGAAGCGCTTAGAGATGATATTGTATCATATTAGGCGCTATATAAATCAAACCTATTATTACTCTCTAGGTCCAGCTAAGAAGATTATCACTGAAGATGGCCTGGAAATGACGTATGCTACTAATCATTTTGGACCATTTCTCTTGACAAATCTGCTTCTTGGTAAGTACCTGTAATTTATGAATTGTAATTATGGTGGTACATTTACAATAAATGGAACAATTATATATGTTTTGTCACATTCAGCCCAATTGGAGCCTTACATGTATGTCTAATGATGTAATTGTTTAGTTAAATTCAAATCCAATTCAATTTACCAATTTTAATGAATCTTACAAATTCCAAAGGGATCATCTACCTCAAAGAAAGTTTATTACAATCTTAAAGAACAGTGACCTTTCACATGTGTCAAGCTCAAGCAAAATCACCATCTTGACAATAATACACAATGTTTTTCACCCAAATATTCTTTCTTACAGGTCTGCTTAGAGGTCAGCTCCCAGCCGCATTTGTAAATGTCAGTTTGGTTGTGTATGGCTTGGGGAAGGATAGATCTAGTGATCCTCTGTACTTTGTAGACTTACTGTACATTGACAATATAGTAATGTTATTATTCAGTGTTTACAATATTAACATTGGCATTGCAGTCTTGACAAATTATAATACAATACTTTCCATCTAAACTTTTTAACAGGTCTGCTTAAGAGGTCAGCTCCCAGCCGCATTGTTAATGTTAGTTCAGTTGTGTATGGCATGGGGAAGATAGACATTACCAACATGTGTGCAGAGAAGGGCTACAGCAGCTTCACCGTGTACAACGACACCAAACTAGCCAATATCCTCTTCACAAGGGAACTCAGCAAGAGGCTGGACACAACAGGTGATACCCCCCCCCCCCCTTTTTTTTACTTCATTTCATTTAATTTCATTTCATTTTATTTCGTCCCACAAAAAGGGGAAAACCAATTTGGCAAACTGCTCTGACATACATGATGAAAAACATTCAAATTTACAAAACAATAAATATGACTATATAAATAAATACAAATACTCGGCAAGAGGCTGGATGGAACAGGTGATTTCCCCCCATTTTATAATAATAATAATACATAATATTTATATAGCGCTTCATACTGATGTTTCTAAGCGCATTTCAAACGGAAATTAATACAACTAATATGTTAACCCGTTCCCTTTGAGATTCTGAAATCCCCAGACCCCGTAGGCAACGGGTTAATATGTTAATTGGCAATGCAGCTAGAAATTAACATTTTGCCTTGTAGCATAGTTGGGCAAATAAAAGCAAGATTTGTCACATTCTAGTTGCCTGAAACCGTATTATGGTGGCCCCCAAACAAAGAAAAATCATAAATTCTGTTATATTTGGTTGACCATTTGGGCTAGTGGAATTACGCATCAATGAAATTTGGTTGCCTGAAGACAGTTTTTCATGGCCCCGGGCCAGCAAGCCTGTGCTAATTTTGAGCACATCTTCAGCAATACAATTTTCAGGCTAGTTCACCTTGCCTTACTTTATTTTAGTTCCTGTCTACACTAGCCTGCTCCTGTATTACCCTTTCCAACTTTGGATGTCCCCCCCCCTTTTGTTCTCCCTAGCCTGTACCAGTTCCCACATTCTCTCTACCTGTTTTATGTATGTAATTCCATGTTCAGTTCTTGCCTAGACAAAGGATCTGCTAGATTCGAAAGCTTGGCTACATTGACTGAAATTTGTATTTGTTTTTTATCCCCTCTCAGGTGTGACAGTGAACTGCCTTCATCCAGGCACCGTGAAGACATCTCTTTTCAACTATCGCCTTCCTCTCAGGATCGTCTCTTTCCTCATTGGGTCATTATTTTGGAAGGCAAGTAATAGACATACTTATCAGGTCTCATCCTTAAGCCCTTGTCACATTTCACCGGAAAGCGTTAAAGGATGCCCGACGGAGAGCAACATTATCAATCCGACAGTCACCGTTAGCATGAAGATTTGGAGGCAACTTTTATCATCAGATAATTTGATTTATCTGTCAGGCATCTGTTTACGCTATCTGGTGATATGTGACAACACCATAAGCAGTGGCCCGGGTGCCAATTTCTAACAGAAATTTCATTCGGCCACTATAAACTGTTTAGGAAATTAGGATCTACAGCACACAAGTCTGTAGTGGGAATCTATTGGATGTGTCATTTTGGCCACCAGAAAGAAAAGTTCAAGGGAGAGCCCTACATGGTTGGTTGGTTGGTTATTTAGATTTTACAGGCCGTCCATCGGTATTGATTATTTATGTCAGAGGACCACCCTTTATTGTCACCCTCCAAGAGACACAACCTAGGTTTTGAACCCAAGCTGATTTGTGCCAAGAGCAGAGCTCTGACCACTAGACCAGAACCCCACCTCACAATGTACTACTACATGACATGTATGATCACATGAATGTTTTATCCGTGCCTGATAACCTGGAGAGTGGAGACAAGCAAATGAATATGACGCATGGAGAGTACATAACTTCAGTGGTTTCTATGTCTGGCAAACCTCTGGCAAACTTAAAATCCTCCTGAGAAGCGAGACGTTTCTAAAAATTGTCACAAAGAATGTAAATTGTAATGCCGAAAATAGATAATTTTGTTCAAATGTTTTAATATGAACTAATAATTCAGTTGCCCTCATTGTTTATTTGTTCAATAATTGTATGATTATTAAATGTGACTAGTAGAAGTCAAATTTCCATTATGTATAAATGTGCAATTAATGGATTCAGTTAAAAAACATGCATCTGAGGATTCTGCTATATCTTACAATATGACAAACTGTCAGATTTTATTATTTATGGTAATAATTCAGCCATTTTTGATCCAATATCCTCAAGTAAAATATTTTAAAAGATAATCACTCTTATCACCTCTCCTACCTTACAAAATAACTTTACATTTCCCGAAGTGCCCTTTTAACCGCAATAAATGTATCCCTTTGAATTTTTATGTACATACAGGACCCCGAAGTAGGGGCGCAGACATCTGTTCACCTAGCTACGTCGGATGAAGTGCACGCCGTCACATTTACATTTCCTTGAAGTGCCCACTTAACCACAACAAATCTATCCCCCTTTGAATTTTACCATACATACAGGACCCAGAGGTTGGTGCGCAGACATCCGTTCACCTAGCTGCGTCGGATGAAGTGCACGGCGTGACGGGACAGTACTTTGACAACTGCCAAGCCAAGGTTCCCACCGCGAGGGCACGGGATGACGAGATGGCCCGTACATTGTGGGAAGTCAGTGAAAGATTGACGGGTCTCCAACGGTGATCAGTCTTGAGCCTCGCTATTATTGCCTTCTGTTTAATAAGCCTCGGAAAGGGAGCTTTGATGGGGGGGTGTGAAAGTCTCCCATAACTGCTAGGCCAGTTATGTTTCATGAACAAGGCAAAATTATGGATAATTTTTTTTTTTTTTCATTTATCTAGCCAATACTTTTCACCATATTCCCCCGATAAACTAGTGCATAGTTTGCCAATCAGATTGCATCAATTATTTCCATTCCGAATTGACATTTTGTTTCAATTTTGTACAATTAGAGCACTGTCTGAAATATTAATTTTGTATTGCTGTTATGTTTTCTATATATTTTGTATACATGTGCATTCTTTTCTAATGATAAATAAATGAACATTTTGCAGCTACTCCTGGGTAGTGGTATTGAGGGCTAAGTCTATGTACATGTAACTTGTTTTTGTATCATTCAACTTGTAAATCTTAACACAGCCAAGTCTATCTGATTGTGGAATGTGTGGTATAATGTGTATTCTGCATATACCCCAGCCATAGTATTCTATCTGGGGACTAATCTTTAATAGGTTTATTGCTTTCCAAAGTACTTAACGTCATAATAAAAATCATACATTGTGATGAAGGTTTATAGAAATTCTCCTTTTTTATTGCATTATTTTCCTTGGAACTTAACAAAATCAAGTAGCAGTAAATTGCATTATGCTCCGACAACTGTGCAATGAGAAGATCACAAGAAGAAATCAATCGGTCTTACATCTAAAGCATCTGCCAATGCCTCCATGATTAGGACATTTCAAAAATTATTATAATCGATCAATCATATTATTAATACAACTATAATCTCGCCTTGTTTGAGGGTGATGTCATCATCATCATCTGTTGCATAAAGACTTGCGATGTTGCGTTTAATTGCAAGTCAGAAAATGCGCCTAAATTCGCTAATCTGATTGGCTCAAGTGCACGCGTTTTCTGGCATGCAAATAATCGCAACTCTTTATGCAACACCCCCCAGACGCAAACAAAGTGATGCTAAATGCTGGCACTTCTAACGATATATTTCCTCTCAGTATCACTGATAATGAAAACAACTCTTTGTAACCACTGTTCTCTGCCAGTGCTGCCTACTCGAGGCCGCCATGTTGTGACGTCGCATACAGACTCAACAAAAGCGGGTCACGTAACAATGACACAGTCCCATTGCAACATCATTTGAACATTGACTGTCCTCCAGTGAGAAGTGAAAGCAGAGAAGAGTGGTTACAAAAACATGAATTATTTCAAGTATAATTCATACCCATGAGGAAATATACCTGTAATGCCTAGGTCACAAATGATCCGGGCGCTGTACGATTTTTCTCCCTACGGTTTCTACTCAATTTTCGTACGATATTCGAAAAAAGTAACAAATCGTAAGATGCATTTTAAAAAAAACTCTGCGTTAAACAAATTTTTACCTAAAAGTGGCATCGTACGGTACGGGTGCCGTAGCCCAAATCGGAGCATTTGTGACCTAAGCATAAGCAAAACTGCCAGCAATTACCTTCACTTTGATAAATGTGACAGGCTATAGCAAAACCCTTCACTTGTCAGTAAAAATCAAAATGTAGAATTTCATACCATTAGAAAGGCCTCCATTTGATGCTTTGTTCTAACAAATTGGTCAATAAGTGGCGAAGATATATGATTGTTTAAATTTTACAATCATAAGTCTTTTACACACATTATGTGAACTAAAAATTTAAATTTCTTCAAAACATGAATACAGACAAGTGCAGGGTTTTGCTATAGCCGGTCACAAATATATCTACACTTCAATCTTCAAAAGGTCAAGAATTCACACGAGGGAGACATGTACGTTCCAAAATAATTATATTTTATGCACTTTCTGTGAAATGCAACATAAAAACTTACACAAATTTCAAATGACAGGCACTGTACACAGAGTGCACTGAAAAAATGGAACACAAGAAAATCAAACTACGAGTATTAAATCGAATGTGTTGCACTATAGACAAAGAATGTGGAAGCAAAATGTACTGCAGGACTTGGCAAGAAAATATAATAATACCTATATCAATATCATCAAACATGCTGCACGTGTACACATCATGTGGCCCTGCACACACTAATCAATATTTCATAAATATTCATAATATGGCACAAAAGCTGTATCAAGATTAATTTAAAGGGAACCAACACTCGCAAATAATTCCTTGATTGTGAAAGATTAACTTTTGCTATCCATTCACCCTATATAAAGAATGAACTTTCAGAGAGTCCGCCTTTAAAGAAATGATTGTTTGTCCAAGAATGAGAAGGATCATAAGGCATTAGATGGATTTTGGGGGTTACATTAAGAATATCAAGTTCCATTTATATTGTTAGAGCTTACGATGCCCTCTGTCTTATGAATACAACATTTTCAATTCAGAACTCATCAGTTATTGAGATATTAACCAATAATCCAAGAGTTAACCTTATGCAGCAATTTTGTTTAAAAAGTTTTATTTGTCACAAAGGTGTAAAATATAACTATTAAAAAGACAAAAATAAAAATAAATTGAAAATTGAAAATTTGAAATTGAAAAAAAACAACTTTAAATGTGATTATTTTGGAATGACTTTGAGTGTGTACACAGGGAGATAGCGCCCTTCTCTTTCTCGGCAGACAAAATAATACACCCATTACAAAAAATACTAGTAGTTGCACACTTTCAAATATCTCTTACAACATAATTTTCTGTACATACATGTATGACATTTTAGGTGGAATGGATATGTTCATTCAAACTATTTCACATGTCAAATAACCAGTGCTGTAGTCTAGTCCAGACTCGAGACTGCTTTGAATGGTCTCGTGAATCTGACTCGGAGCCAAGTCTCGTTGCTCGGACTCGGACCCAAGTCTCGTTGCTCGGACACGGACCCAAGTCACAATGTAAAACAAAAGGGAACGTGCTATTTCGTTGGGGACTCGGGACTCATACTCAGATCTTGTGGACTTGACTACAGCCCTGCAAATAACTCTGTCTGTGTGCTTGTTCACTCAGATCTTGTGGACTTGACTACAGCCCTGCAAATAACTCTGCGTTTGTGCTTGTTCCCTTGAATATAGGAGGTGGAATACATACATAAGCTGGTTGAATGTGCAGAGAGATAAAAGAGATTTGTGATTATTTATTTCAGCCAGTGCTCAAAATAAGCACAGGCCTGCTGGCTACTAAAAAATTACATTTGGGCCACCAAATTTGGCAACCAAATATAACATTTCATTTCTATGTTTGGGGCCACCAGATTCAGGTTTTGGGCCACTAGATCAATCTTGTTTTACTTGCCCGACTTGGCCACAAGGCAAAAAAGTTAACTTCCAGCACTGTTTAAGCCCACCGCACACTACATGATCCGATTCCTATCCAACAAACAATTGCGTATCTGAACTAAAACATGACATGCACATCTAAAGCAAGTACATGTAGTATAGTTTCAGATCTCGAGTCATTCGTCGGATTTTGTAGTGTGCTTTAGACAAATAGCAAAACTTCTCCAAACTGGGCAAATTCCCATTTATGAGTTAATGAAGGCGAATAGTTTTCATTTTGTCTCTTATTTGTACTTTTAGACAGCTATGTCAAACCGTTTACAATAACTAAGGTGGATCATCTTAATAATTATCTCTAATATGCACATAAACTTTATTCAAGTTGTCATTTTTATGGTGCAGATGGGCAGATAAAAAAAAAACACAGAAAGGTGACATCAACAGGTGGACAATTTAATTTGAAAAAAAGAAAAATAATGAATTAAACTTTCTGGGCTAAAAATGTGTCTCGATTACAGATCTGACATCAAACTTATGTTTTCCTTCTAGACTACATTTAAATGTGTTTGAAAAATACAGATTACAAACTGAACATACGTGTAGTTTATGGGTGCACAGGTCTCTACAATACTGTATTGTCTTACTTGCCCAGTTGGGCAATTACCTTAAAAAATTGCTTGCCCGAAATCATACGTTCCTTACTTGATGTGGGTATATTAGGATGTAATAATTCAGAGCTAGTTACTGGATTATTTCAATTTGACTGGATTCTCATGAAATAAACACATCATAATGAAGAGAAACACCTGATAATAATATCAGGCCTGGATCGTCTCCTCCTCTGAATCCTCTTAATGCCACAAACAATAAGTATGTAAACTAATCAGATAATTGTTTTCTTACCTGTATAGAATGTTTGATGTAACATGAATGCACAAATACTTGAACATGAAACAAATGAAATTCAAACAGTTAAATACAACTTGTGCAATGTGCACATGTCATGTACTGTAGGCCTACACCTTACTGTATATGATTGCATACATTTGTATAAAAACCTACAATCAAGTATGTAAATGTTCATACTTTTCTTCTCATGTTTTGTTCTCATCAAGTTCCCCACAACTATGGTACTCCTAAAAAAGGAAATAATCAGGACCTCCTAATACCAGGCATGTGAGTGGGGTAAGAAAAAAAAAGAGGAAAGTCGCAGCATAATTGCACAAGTGTGCGGGAAGTGCACATTGCAAGCACAAAGTCCATCGCGGCTGGGGTCCAGGCCTTGACGTTTTTGAGTATTAAACGCATTCTCGACCCATTTTTCATAACTTTTCCAAAATTACTAGGTAAGATTTGGTCAGTTTTACGTTTAAATGTTGTCTCTATACATTTAATAAGGTAAAGTAAAAAAAAAAAAAAAAAAAAAAAAAAACCCCTTTTTTTTTTTTTAACAATAAAATCGCGGAATTCCGTGATTATTCCGCGATTTTATATTTCAAAAACGCGGAATTCCGCGGAAACGAGGAAGTCTCACATGCCTGTAATACTCATAAAATGTTCGCTAGTGTCAAGTCTTTCTTGTTAGTAACTATAATTAACCATTACAACGGACATGCACAACATTTTGGAAGTAAAAACTTGGAAGTGCTTTTATACAATTTTTGGTTTCATACTTTTCAGAACTGATACAGGTACATGATATACACAATACACTGTTTATATGCAAGATACAATCACAATATACATGACTGTATAAATCAAGATGATTTGAACTATAATCCAAAACAAATTGTGCCTTACTATTTAAAAAATTTGTTGACCGGGCTGTCATAAAACCAAATTGTTTATCTATGTTTCAGTTGCATACATGATCATGCATGTTATTTTACAGTATTTTGTGGCTACAACATTGAACATCTCATGAAACCGAGTGTAATAAACACTGTAACCGAGTGTGTTAAACACTGTAATCGGTGATGTAGGGCATACTCAATTCAATAGTGAGAAAGTACTTCTCTACATGCTTTGCTACCCTAAATACAGTGTGTATATGTGACCTTACACCACAAAACGACCAATAAGTCGGGAAAAATGATTGTGCTGATTTTTATTTAACATTAAAATAGAAGTCATTACCTTTAAAATGGTATGTAATTTGTCATATTTGGACTAAGCAAACCCTTTCAAAATGAACGCCAAAGATTTGGAATATGGCTGAAGCATTTTTAAAATAAGGGAGACACTTAATTTTTCTTGTGGGCAAATGTTCTACAAATGTTTGAAAAATGTATTTGCCCGAACCGGTCCAGTACGTAAAGAAAGTTATGTGTATGTAGCTCATCATGGCAGTGTACCTTACTGTTCCTTCTGTATTACCAAAATTAAAACATACTTGTATAAAATAAAAAATAATAATACACATAACCTGATAACTGAAAACAATTAAACACAGTATAATAAAAAATGAACTCATAGATACTCTTCTATATGCATTGATATACTAGTAAGTGGAATTGTCCAATATTTACACTTCATATCATACACTATACACACAAACAAACCCAAAGGAGAGACCTGAAAGCATTGTGGTAAACATGGATTTCATGAAATGTTGGTCATTAAGAGCGCAGATCCTCTTTGGTCAATGACAACTTGAATGTACCAGTATTTTCCCAACAATATCAAACTTGTACCATCCATGATATACAGTATAACCTCATTATAATGAGAACCTTGCAAACATGATATTTACCTTGTATCTCAGAGATATCATCTCCCTTTATCTTGGCCAAAAAACAAATAATATAATGGGCCCATACCTGGGCTCCATTTATAAAAACTTTTGCAATTGTTGTAAAGTGTCCAATTATTGTATCTACTGTCATGGCAACAGCTACACTGCTCCATGCTGATTGGCTGTTGATCTATTAGTTACAATAATTGGACATTCACAACAAGTGGACAAGTTTCATGAAACAGGGCCCAACAATGACTTTGTAATAGAAGGGTTTTGCAGAGATCTTTATAATGAAGTTCCCTGCATTTGTACATGTACATAACTTACACATGTGTGGATCCTATACAAGACCATTCCTAAAATGTCCATGCGAAGCCTTACACACACCTTGTACACTTGTAGGTCATCATAGAGTGTGATATGTGAACATCTATAATACAACTAATGAAGAAAGAAAAAATGGCAACAGCTCTACCAAACATGCTTAAATAAAGATAAGATCGGAATGGATATGAATAGCACATAAAACAAACCCTTGCAATTATATGCATGTGCATTGTGGAGGTGCAATGCATACATGTAACGATAGTCAAAAAATACAAATGCTGTTTCTTTGTTTGTTTCTTTTTTCTTTTTGTTTCTTTTTTTTTTGGGGGGGGGGGGGGGGGGGTTTGATCATTGTAATACAGTAATAGGATTCCAATATGTTAAAGAAGTATAATGAGTTGCTTTTGGTTGTTTACAAATAGTTTAATTTCAAAACTAAATGTACGTTTGTATGGGAGGCAATCTTATTTATAATTGTGATAAAATCTAATTTTGTACTGGGACTCATTTTGATATTTCCTCATTAAAAAGATCCTGAAAACATTTTGTTTGTTTGTTAATACTTGAGGAATCACTCCAGTATACAATCTAGTAAATAAGGGGGTAATATTTTGTTGGTTTGATAACAATAATGATCATGTTTGCTTTAAAAAAAAAAAACCTTTGGATACTTAAGTTAGGATATACATTATTTCAAACCTTATTAGCCTTTAAATACAACTAGTCTAAATAAATAATGGGTTACTTTGTATAATTACTGAATACATTTTGCTGTCAGGTGAACTGCAGACAGTATAATTAATTTGACTACTGATAAGCAATCAAACAAGAGTGGAAAGTGTGGTAAAGGAATCAATTCACACAATTCATTACATAATATGTGACCTTACACCGCAAAACGACCGTTATGTCGCTGTGGTTTGTTTCTCTTTTATTAGCTAAAATAGTCAAATTTTGTTCAAAAGATGAGATTTAGGATTTTGGTATTTCCTGAATAAGCATATATCTTAATCTTCCTTCTGGGAAATTTTGAGCATTGGAAATCATTTTTTAAATATTAAATTTTCATTTAATAAATTATGTGATCTTATGACAGCGCTTGAATAGACACTGATCTTAGCGGCCCGTTTCTCCCTTATTTTAAAAATGCTTCAGCCATATTCCATATCTTTGGCATTCATTTTAAAAGAGTTTGCTTAGTCCAAATAAATATGCCAAATTATATACCATTTTAAAGGTAACAGCTTCTTTTTTAATGTTATATGAAAATCAGCAAAATCAGTTTTCCCGACTTATTGGTCCTTTTGTGCTGCAAGGTCACATATGGAATTTCAATAAAGTATCTAAAGAAACAACTACTATTCGTCTAAGGAAAATAAAAGGAATGCGAATTCTAGATACACAATGCATATTTTTGGTTTTGTTTTTGTTGGATTTGTTTTTCAATATGTAATATCAAAAGATAGATCTACAACTGTCAAACCTGGAACCTTAAAAATTCTCGATACACAAAGGTTTTACTTTTTTGTTTATTTTTGTTGATTTAGTTTGTCATCGCCTTAAGTATTGAATACCTTGAGAGATAGAACTACATATTTTCAACATAAATAATAGTTTAAAAAAAGAAAACTTCATACACAAGATATGTTTGGCATTCATTTTTCAACACATGGAATATCAAATATAGAACAAAAGAATAGCCTGCAATATCTTGATAATATGTACACAACATATTTTTGGTGTAAGTTTTTTTTGTTAGATGTTTGTTGTTACCACTATAGATCCAGGCTCGTCGTTGGTCTCTTTCTGGAATGCATGCAGTGTTCTGTTGGATGAGCAGCCTCTAACCCAGGGGTGGCACCCAAGGATGGCACCCAGGGATGGCAGCCTGGTCTATCTTTGGGGACAACCCTCTGACGAGTCCGAGTCTGACAAGTTCTGAACATTGACACATGGAGAGAGCAAGAGAGATAATAAACTAGGAGAGAGAGAGAGACAGAGAGACAGAGAGACAGACAGACAGACAGACAGACAGACAGACAGAACCAAACTGAGAGCAAAACAATATACAGGGTGGCCCATAAAGAAATAGGGCATGGCATACGTTCAATAAATGACTGGATTCACCAGATAGGAAATCTTTGTTTATAGAGCCATACCAGAGAATCATTATAAGCTAGACAACCACTTTGTGAGATTATATTGACTGTAAGATGTTCAATTTACAATTGTACTCAGAGATGCTTACATTTAGCCTAGCAACCAAAGACCAATCAATGTACTTTGTGTTTGACAAAAAATAGTATTTTGGGGAGTTAAGCACGGACCCAATCAGACTTTTGCTGTAACATGATGATTTGCTTTCAACTTTGTGTCAAAAATAATCAACCTTGACACATAGCGGGTAGGATGAAGTACCCTTGTGGTTCATAGAATGTTATGAGTTTGGCTATACCTGCAAAGGAGACACCTTACCTTTAAAGGGATCAAGTAACTTTGTTCCTGTTATCATTAAAAAAGAGCCATTAAAACACAAGAGGGCGCTTTCTAAAAACGCATTGGTTTCAACCATTTATATTGTGCATGTGATGTTTTGTTAAAATAATGATTAAATAGAGATATCATCAACAACTATTTAAAAACCTCTGTAAATTTTTGTATTATTCATGAGCATAAATTATTCTAAAGATTTTTTTTCTTCTTAAATCGAGTAAATGTGGGATCCCACATTTATTCTGATCGGATATATTTATCGATATTTCAGCTATTTCTTAACCAATTTTGATAAAATAAAGTTTATTGTATGATCTTTCTCAGTTTTTCATAACCTCACAAACAAATTATTTCTTGAAGCGCCCTCTATACCAAAAACTCAACTATCCCTTTAAAGGGATCTAGTAACTTTGTTGCCATGTGCAAAAAGCGATGAGTGGTTGATACAATGTATATTGTTGTTATCTGATATGTCCACTGGGTGTTGTGTGAAAATTTCAAGTTAAATGGACTTTATATGGCCGAGTAATGAGCAAATATGCAAAGTGACATTCACTAACTCATTGCACTCACTTTGTACACGGTTCTGACGATCCATTGGACAATTTGACATTTTAACGAAAGAGAAATTTGAAAAACTGAAACCTGTCCCATGCTTTTTTTGTTGAATACAACAATGTATGAGGGAACCGCTAGAATTTCAATTGGATTTGGAGGATTTGGACAATGTTACTTAGTCCCTTTAAGTTTACCTCGTTCTTTCCACACGAGTCAGTTTCTTTCCGTCTCTCCTCATGCTGTCCATCACCACCACCTCCAGCATCATACGCAACCTCGCTCGCTGGCATCAAGATAACATCTCCGTTGCCATGGTGAACACCATTGACGCCATCTACATGTACAGGATAATGGCATACCAGTGAATAACGATCAGTGTCAGTTATGTGAAGCCACACAAAAAAATACTGTCCATATAAAATACTCTATGATTGGACAATCATATGTGAAATAAGATATGCACTTAAATAGAAACATTATGCACAAACAAAAACTGCTATATAAACTTGACCTTTCAGCAACCAAATTGTTGGTTGAGAATGAGATGGGCTCTATAAAAGTAACTTTTTGTACTTGGGCGATAATCATCTTTAAAGTGTGGGAGCCCTGTAGCAACCAAATGCAAGTCTATTTAACTTCTGATAAATATTTCAAAAATTATAAATAATTATTACCTACAAATTTGGCACGACATCCAGAGGAATCTCAGATCTGCAAATTGGTAAGCGTAACTTAATTATAAAAAACAAAAACGGACTTGATGCCCTTATCACTCTCATCTGACAATATAATTACCAAATTGAATGAAATGCGTAAGAGTGATTAACCCGTTCACTACGAGATTCTGAAATCTCCATAGACTTTGTACACAACCCACTCGGTTCCCGTAGACAATGGGTTAAGTTATGATTCAATGCGGGGTTAGTTTTATACTCATTTGTCTGTCACCAAAGTACCAAAGTTCATGTTTTTGGAAATAATCGAAACACTGTACACAGGGCTCCACACTTACCTTTTTTTTAAGTGGCCCAGTCGGGCCAGTGAAACAAGTTCTTACCCTATTCTGGTGGCCCGGAAGAAAAATTTACTGGCCCGAAAATGTTATTTCATGAGTAAACTTTCTACTATTCAAAATATCGCTGTTTCCTGATCAAACCTGTGTTTATAGATGAAGCATGACTTGGAAGAAAACAAGATTTTTCTAATTTGTTCAGTGTTGGGTTGAAAAACTGCTTGCCCGATCAGGCCACCAAAATATAAGTTTTATACATTTTTGCTGGCCCGAAGTGCAATTTCACTGGCCCCGGGCCAGCGGGCCAGTGGGCCAGTGCGAGTGTCGAGCCCTGCTATACAGCTCTATAGTAAAGTACTTACTCGTTGTGCCAATGCTAAGGCTCTCAATGGGCGGCAAGGACAATGACGATGTTACAGTAAAGTACTTACTCGTTGTGCTAATGCTAAGGTTCTCAATGGGCGGCAAGGACGATGACGATGTGGATGTCGTTGAGGAGGATGTCGCTGATGGCACTGGTGGGGGACTGAAGAGACCAAGTTCTTCTTCCTCCAGCATGTCCTGAAAACAGTTCTGCATTAATTCCTCTTCCTCAAGCTGGGCTAGCACCTGTAAATAAATGTAAAGTGAACATTTAAAATGTAAATCAATGGAGCCGCGAGCTATCGAATCTGGCAGCTTCTTCTTCAGGCGAACAAATGACACTAACTGAACTAAACATAGAGTTATAAACATGCACAGGTAGGAGGAAAGTGCGCCCAGCAACAAGCTGGAGTGAACAAGAACAAAAGAATGGGGGGATACAATCATTTACAATAATTTACTAGCATATTTACTATTTATGCAGACAATTCAATAAAAACGAAGTAGGTATAATTGTAACATAATCTTCAAATAGCCATTCTAGATGTTTTGTTTAATAATGTAATCATGGTTATGAAAAAGGCCTGTTCCTCTTGTTTGTTGTACTTGTCCTGAAAACAATTCTGCATTAATTCCTCCTCCTTTCAAAGATGGTAGCAAAAAAATTGTTTGTGGCTGTAAAGTGCAGATAGTAATGATTAGATGCTTTTAATGCTTAACTTAATAATTAAATAAAGGCTCGCCCTTAGCAGTGGCCTGGGTGCCAATGGCCATCAGAAATTTAATTTGGCCACTAACAAATTATACTCTGCAACACTATAGGTCTACAGGTGGGAGTCTATTGAATGTGTCATTTTGGCCACCTGAAAAAAAGGTTAAAGGAGAGCCCTGATGTAGCATATCACATTATGGCTTAGCGGCCATTGGTATCAAGCTAAACTTATTCAAGACTTAACGATTTTGGTATTAAATGCCTTTTCCAGGAACCCTAGCCCAAGAATTTTCCGGACCAGTCCTGATTGGGTTAACACTTACATTTTGTTCAAACTCCAGTTCGTTTTCTCCCATCCACATGTACTCTTCATATGGGTTGTCATCCTTCTGTTTGCTCTGATTGTCTGCGACCACGGCTAACTCCACAGACATGATTGCTTCTTTACATGTGACCTACAGTAGTGAGGGAAGGAAAGCGATACAAAAATACAAATTGTGAAAATATACATGTGCAGGGCTGTAAACCAACCTTTTTCCTAACTAAGTGTAAAATAAAAATAAATGGTACCCTGGGGTACCAAACGAAAATCCGCCATTTTGTTTATTTTTTAGGGCTGTACTCTGGGTATAGCGTGCATACAAGTGCGCGCTGCACTGCATGCACAACGCAATAGCTGCGATACGGTTGGACGCAAGATGGCGCTACACAAAGCAGTACCCCGGGTTACTACGGTACCCCGGGGTACTGCATGTGTCATCATATATCCCCCTTACTCATTCAACTGTAAAGGATTACCCAAGCATATCTACAGATCCTTGGAACTAGGGCTGGTCCTGGGACATGATCGTGCTCTCACCTACTGGGCTATACACCAATTTTTTCCTACCTAGTGTAAAATAAAAAGTAAACATTTTGAGGGCCCCCAAAATTAATTCTACTACTAAAGATCTGTACTTTCATACTCTGTGGGAAAAACAAACGTAACTGATGTCAAATCTATCTCAATCTTCAATATAACATGATTTCAAAATATTTAAAAAACTCTTTCTTTCCTGATCTTGATTTTTGACTGCCATGTGCAGGCTAGTCCCACATATGTCAGCTGTTATTCAGTGATTTATGTGTAGGTTGACAAGAATTTAGACCTCTGTTTATATTACATATGGGTCAGAATTTTGAAAAGTGCACTTTTACTTTTAGGTCCAGACAGGGATCAATTCAAAATTTTGAAAAAATGTAAAAACATCTATCTAATGTGAAAGAATGCAATCCTAGCTTTCATGCGTGCCCCATTATACTGGGAAACTCCATGTGGTTCCGTTTTTATTCACTGTTGAAGTAACCCATCTCCAAAAGGCGAACGTCCCCGTGTATTTTTTTTTCTGGACTGCATGTGCATGCACCACAAAGCAGTGCGTTAACCTTCAGGCATGAAGTCTGCACTATATTTATACGGAAGAAGAAGAACTTAATTTAATTCCAAAAGAGGCCCTGACAAGGCCTGAGCTGAAATGAAAACAATTGATTTATCAATCTGACTTTAATTACTCTTGATCTTAGACTTAGTAAACTAATACTAGACCTAGTACTTATCTAGTAATTAATAGCCTAAGAAGACGTAAGGTAGTTAGTAGAGACATTTACATTCATATTTGGACTTTTTTTTTTAACATGTCATACCTTACGCCTTAAGACCACTGTGTACACGAATTGTACTCAGGCTCTTAAACAACGTCTTAGCCTACCCAAAAACCCAAAATTTGGTTGGAAATATTTAGGCTACTCACATGTATTTTTGACGACCAGGCAGATGATTACTCCCAATCTCCTATTCTTCTGTCCTAAAGACGTTTACAAGTTGTAATTCGCGAAAAATGAACACTTTTCCGAGGAAAACACAGCCAGACGTTCGATGTCCAAGCAATCCCGTTACATGTTATTCAACACAGTCGCACATGTAGCATTGTATTCGCCGTGTATAGATATTTGCATAACACGCGAATACCGTTGCATGTATATTACTAGTAACCTGCACAACCTTGTTGACACCTGTCTCGTTCATTTTTTTCTTTCTTTTCTTTTCACGTTAAACTTTTTTTCTTTTTTTTACTAAAAAAAATTTAATTGATATCTTTATGCAATAAAATAATTATTCTGATTTTATTTTTTCAAGTAAAAAAAGAAAAAAGTTTAACGTGAAAAGAAAAGAAAGAAAAAAGTGAACGAGACAGGTGTCAACAAGATATGACCTCTAGGACGAGTGTTCAGGAATATACATGCAACGGTATTCGCGTGTTATGCAAATATCTATACACGGCAAATACAATGCTACATGTGCGACTGTGTTGAATAATATGTAACGGGATTGCTTGGACATCGAACGTCTGGCTGTGTTTTCCTCGGAAAAGTGTTAATTTTTCGCGAATTACAACTTGTAAACGTCTTTAGACTTTAGGACAGAAGAATAGGAGAGTGGGAGTACTCATCTGTCTGGTCGTCAAAATTCAGGTGAGTAGCCTAAATATTTCCAACCAAATTTGGGGGTTTTGGGTAGGCTAAGACGTTGTTAAAGACCCCCCCGAGTACAATTCGGGTACACAGTGGTCTAAGACGTAAGGTATGACAATAATGACATGTTAAAAAAAAAAGGTCCAAATGTTAATGTAAATGTCTCTACCTTTCATCTTCTTAGACTAGGTAGTAGGGTGGGACTTTACATTGACAATAACTCTACAGAACGCTAGCGCTCCGCGTTCTACGTCCAGCTCATACCGTACCGAAATTGCACATTTTGTGTGCAGGCTAATTGACCTTAAAATTATACATATGATACGGTACTTACCCCCGAAGTCTTATCCAATATGTGATCCAACTGTCCGGTGCATTAAAATTATAATTTTTCCCTCCATTCCGCTAAAAATCAGTGATTTATGCGCCTCCTCGACTTCTCTCCGTGTGTTAGCGCGACTCCGAACAGATTTCGAACGACAGATGATCGCGATGGCCGCCGCGATGAGGAACGGCGCTTGCGATACACATGTACGCGCGGTATAGCATATTCATGTGTATCGCATGGCGCCGTTCGCATTGGCGGCCATCGCGATCATCTGTCGTTCAAATCTGTTCGGAGTCGCGCTGGGGCACGGAGAAAAGTCGAGGAGGTGGTTAAATCACTGTTTTTATACGGAATGGAGGGAAAAATCATAATTTTAATGCACCGGACAGTTGGATCACATATTGGATAAGACTTCAGGGGTAAATACCGTATCATAATCATATGTATAATTTTAAGGTCAATTAGCCTGCACACAAAATGTGCAATTTCGGTACGGTATGAGCTGGACGTAGAACGCTAGTGCGCTCCGCGCTAGCGTTCTGTAGAGTACATTGACAACTCAAGTGCATAATCAATCCTCCAAAAATTCACTCTCATTTTGGTAATACAAATGTTAAAAGCAATACAAATGAAATACTAAACATATTAATAGCTATACAAACAAACATCATTCCTGTGTTATTGAGCATGTTGAGTTGAGCTGAACTAGAGTAAACATAAACAGCATAAACAAAACAAAAAACATTGCGACAACACGCAGATCCCAGCATGCAAAATGGAAATGAAGTCTGATTCTGAAGAGAGAAGAAAACATAATTTTATAAAAGGCATATTTCATTAAATCAAACATGTTTATCAATTATGAAGAAACGCACTATGATGCATCTCGAATAGATTAATAAAAATCTACTTTTTTAAAGTAATCCTTACCGGACAACAATGTATTTTCTTGAAACTGCAACAGCAAAATCTCTCTGTCTGTCGTATTAAAGGTTCGCACACTGCACTAATACCACATAAAAAGAATCGTCTGATCTTCGACCGATACGACTCGCCCCCTATCATCTCACGATCACAGCCTTACTGTTTCGCCCCGTCTTCGTGGTCTTGTCCTTATTTTCAAGGTTCAAGGTTCATTATTTTATTTCCTTCTTTCACAAAACATTTGTATATAAAATATCAAATAAGTAACAGGAAGAACAGATTATCAGCATAAGCATAATTTAAAGTGCAATATTTAGTCAATATACAACCCAGACGTGTTCTTCTGAGGAGACCAATAGACTGGGGGGGGGGGGGGGGGGGGGGCTGATTTAGCCCCCCCCCTCCTCTATTTTCGCGATTACTTCGCAACGCTTAAATATTTTACAGTGCCACTTCACGACTTTTTTCCTTAGAGTCTTGCGCAACTTTTGATACCAAATTTGCGACAACCGGGTGTACCGTTCTAAAGTTACGTGACCTTTTGTAAGTGAGCGTCGGCCCGAAAATCGCTAAATTTTGTGATTTGTGTACAAATCCTATGGAAATTGACTTTTTCCTAGAATAGACAAAATCTTCATTATTTTTCATTCTGATCACTGCAATTATTTAATTTTGGGCTACAAATGGTTGAATATTGGTTAATATTTTATTCCATCGAAAAAATATATAACAAATATTTAAAAAATGAAATTTTCGCATAATTAATTAGCTCTAATTAGCATATTATAATTAAAACAAAAAATTTAACTATGCAATATTGTATGGCTCATGGACATCTATCACCATGCCAAATTTGGAGTCGATTGGAGTTTCGATTGCCGAGAAAACTACAAAAAATATTTTAAAATACAATTTTTGCATAATTAATTAGCTCTAATTAGCATATTCTAATTAATTTGTTTTTTAACTACGCAATATTGTAGACCTTATGGACATCTATCACGATGCCAAATTTGGAGTCGATTGAAGTTTCGGTTGCCGAGATCTTAGGGGGGGGGGGGCCCTTTTAGCCCCCCCCCCCCCCCCCCAGTTTTTTAAAGGTTCAAAATAGCCCAGTCTTTTTAGGGTTAAAGGTGCACCTGTAAAATGTTAGATATTGCCCAAAATTACATTTAAAGGGGAATTCCACCCCAGAAATGTGATGTTTGCTATAAAATGAAGTGAATGTGAAGAATCTTGATCGAAAATCTGAGCCAAAACGGTAGAGCAATAAAAAAGTTATGACAGGATGAACTTTGCTCCGATTTTTAGTATCGTTCGCAATTGCTATCGATCGTGACGTCACTTGCGAGCTGCAGCCATTTTGACTTCTACATGGAAATTTTACAAAATTTAAATTTTCTTCATAACAAACAAATTTATGAGCTTACAAATTCCAAAGAGGTTGGCTCATCGATATTCTATATGAATTCGTGAAAACAAGCAGGGAAAATTAATTTTTAGCAACGAAAATGAGAAATAAGTGTATTTTCATGTGCTAAAGCCATGGCGAGTTGCTCGTCAATGATGTTGCATATGGCGGCAATTTTGAAACGATCGCTCATTACTACATGATGTTCAAATAGGTATAACTCCCGGGTTCCTTGTCCGATTTTGATCAAATTTTCACCAATTATGCCTCTTATTCTGCTTATTAAAATAACGAATGGTTTTTTCAGGCCCGGAATACCCCTTTAAGACTTCAATCCTGTACCAAAATCATTGTAAGATATGTCTGAATGATGTATGAAAGTTTCATTGAAAAAGAACACTGCTTTCCTGGTTAAAACGGCGAAAATATGCTTGGTGGAAGGTACTCTCACAATATTAATATCATCAACAAATACATCTCCAGGTAAATCCCTTAAGGAATTACTAAAAAACATATAGTTTGTCTTTTGAAGGTTTAAAGACAACTTTTGCAATTTTACAATTTGCATGAATCCACAAAATAACTTTCTTTAATTCACTATTAACTGTATCTAATAAAACTTCAGGGTTTTTATGAGAGAAAAATACACTCGAATCATCTGCAAAAAAGTATGAATGATGGGACATCAGATGAAAAATGAAAATCATTAATATATAATATAAAAAAGGAGGGGCCAAGAAGGGATCCCTGAGGGACTCCACAAGATATTGCTTGATGACTTGAGTCAATTACATTTATACATATTGTTTTCTGTCAGTTAAATAGCTCCTAAACCAACTAAGAGCGATGCCCTTGACTCCATAATATGACAATTTACTTATCAAAAATGAATTGTTATACTTATTAAAATCAACAGTAGCAAACGCCTTTGAGAAATCAAAAAATATGCTCATTGTGTGAAGGTGGTTATCTAATGCTTGAGCAACGATATCAACAAAATGTAAGATAGCGTGTATAGTGGTGTGCTTTTCAAGAAAGCCAACCTGGAATTTTGAACATATTTTAGACTTATTTTTAAAACATAACCGTTCTATCATATATAAGCTTTTCTAACATTTTTGAAAAAGATGTCAATAATGAAATGGGTCTATAATTACTTAATGTTTGAGGATCACCCTTTTAAAATATTGGCACTACCTTAGCAATTTTCATTTGTTCTGGTACAATATACCAGATGAGAAAAATATATTAAAAATATGAACAAGTGGTATCACAATTCCATGTACCGGTATAATATCCTTGATTAATTCATTTTTTATGCCATCAAAGCCAGGGCTCTTATTACTTTTAAGCGAGCTCACAAATTTAAACAATTCCGTTTCATTCGTGGGCATTAACAATAGGCTATCTATATATGGTTTTTGCAGAAATTCAAGAAAGTTTTTCTGACATCTAGGGATAGAGTCCTGAAGTTTCAACCCAACGTTACAAAAATAATCATTAAAATTGTCCACAATAATTTGTCTATCTTCCACGGAACGACCATTCACATTTATACATTTTGTAGCTTTTACTGGTGATTTAAAAAAAACTTCTAATAACATTCCATGTATTTGTAATATTATTAAATTTAATTTGAAATTGAGCTGAATAATGTTTTTTCTTAGCATTATACGTAATATACAGAAGTAAGAGTATTTCTGTATAATTAGAATACTTTCTCCACATAAAATCAGAGCTTCTCCTTTTATATTGATAATACAACTTATTTTTCTTAGTAATTGACCTTAATATTTTCTGCCCAGTCTGTGGACATTGAGGGTGGGGGGGGGGGGGGGGGGGGGGGGAGGGGGGGGGGGTATTCAGTGAATAAACCCCTCTTTATAAAGATAATAAATAGAGTCAGTAAAACAAGGCTCACCTTTTATTCAGCGGGAGGGGGTGCTAATTGCCCTGCCATGGAGGCAAAATGGCAACAACAAAAATGTTTGTCTCAGACTACTAACTCAAAAGAATAATATATTATATGGCATATTAAATAATCACACAGAGAAACTATTGGTATTACTCCTCTTCCAATCGTCATTATAGGCCTATATATAACAGTATATAAAAGTATATAATATATAAGGACGGGATTAAGTTGAACACTCAATCCATCATTCATTTTGTAATATACACTCAACCAAAAAAGTAACTCCTCCCCTAGCTTTTTTTCCATTTATCTCAAAACGTATTTTACCGATCTCGCAAAAGGTAATGGATGCGCAATTTTCTTACGCACAATGTGAATGGATAAATCGTTGCCATAGAATTACGTTTTCATCATCAACAAATGTATTTTCTGATACAAAGTGCAAAAAAAAAGTTGCACTTTAAGTTTTATATGGCATATTGGGTACATTTTGTATGCGAGTGGGCCTCTTCATTGAAGATGACCCGACACACAAATCTGTTATGTAATTCAGTCTGCTGCATTGTTCTTAGTGGAACCATTTTTCAAAAGGCATGCATTTTTCTGAAACAATAGGCCTTTCAATATGAAATTGTTGGGGATTAGAGTGGCCGAAGTCATGTCGTGTTTTAATCTTTATTGGAGTTGGCCTAATTCACAAATCTGTTATGTAATTCAGTGCTACTGTGGCATTGTTCTTAGTGAAAGCATTTTTCAAAAGCATGCATTTTTCTAAAACAATAGGCCTTTCAATATGAAACTGTTGGGGATTAAAGTAGCCGAAGATATGTCCTGTTTGAATATTTATTGGAGTTGGCCTAATTCACAAATCTGTTATGTAATTCAGTGCTACTGCTGCATTGTTCTTTAAAGTGGAACCGTTTTTCAAAAGTATGCATTTTTCTGACACAATAGGCCTTCCAATAAGAAATATTGAACACTTAAATTCATTCATTGTGATGCTTATTAAAAGTAAAACATAGAGTGACATGCAATAAATGGTGCTTGAAAGTTCAGAAACATGCGTGATTCTCTTGTTATTCGTGTAGAAGCTGACACAAATCACAAAACTGCAAGATTTTTGTTCACACCTTTTGTCATAAAATGCATGATTTCACACCAACAATGCCATCAATTGGCAGACACATACCATTCATTTTTTGCGTAAGAAAATTCCATATCCATTATCGTTTGAATGATCAAAATCTGTAAAATACTTTTTGAGATATATACAAAAAAATAGGGGGGACTTACTTTTTTGGTTGAGTGTATTTTAAAGGTGCACCTGTAAAGTGTCACATTCATATGGCCCAAAATGACATTTGCGACTTCAATCCTGTACCAAAATCATTGTAAGATATGTCCGAATGATGTGTGAAAGTTGAAAGTGAACACTGCTTTCCTGGTTAAAAAAGCGAAAATATGCGTCAGCTTTTTATGACCGTTCATTAACGCTTTTGAGCTGAATGATATATATCGTCATACTAAAGGGGCATTAAAAAAAATCTAACCCTATTTTATTCTTCTCTTACCATAAGCTAAACAACACGGTAGAAGAGAAACGATGAAGCCCGAAGTAATTTTCGTGGAGTTAGACATGTTAGAAGGGTGTTCGACACCTTACAGGCATCCCTTTAATATATAGTACACTTATTGAAAACGAAAAGTAAAAATCATGTTATCATTCAAAAAGAGCCATACAAAAGCATTGGTTTCAACCATTTTTCATACTTTGCATGTAATGTTTTGTTGAAATAATGATTAAATAGAGAGATCATCAACAACTATTTTAAAACCTCTTTTGAAAATTGTTGAAAAAGTGTAAGCATTTGTTTAATTTGTAAAAAATCATCGAATATAACTGGGCCCCAGATTTATTCTGATCGGATATATATTGATTGATATTTCAGCCGTTTCTGAACCGATTTTGATCAAATAAAGTTTATTCTGCCATTAAAATTGTATTCTCTGTTAAATTGTTTACACTCAGTTTTTCATTATCTCACAAAAAATGATTTCGTGCAGCGCCCTCTATACCAAAACTGAACTACCCCTTTAAAATTCTAATGTTGTGAAACGATTATACTATATCATTGACATTTATGTGCTCAACTGCTCATGATCTGAATTCTAATTTCATTCCATTTCATTTAAAAATGTCATTATGTGTTATGTTTCACGAATCGATCACAAAAGATTTGTTCAAAACTTCTGAGCATTTTGAATATGTTAAGATGTCTTTAACAATTTAAAAAAAACGCATATGCGAATGCCCCTGCATGGAGTTTTGAAAACGGCCATAATATGATATTCGGGGAAAAATACACATCCGGCAAGATTTGGGCAAAAGCATGTCTAATTAGGGCAAAAACATCTCATATTTGGGCAAACACATATCATATTTGGGCGAACTCATATATTCGGCATGTTATAAACCTATTATTCCAGCACTCTCTTATTTGGGGAAATTAATATACATGTCATTTTCGGGCGGTTAAATTAATTGTGATGAGCTTTAAATGTCTTACTTTATTTTTTAGCTTGTCAGTTGAAAATAGGGAATAAATTTGCAACTCGCTATGTACTATAATATCGAACAGCGCCCACAGTTATTTGACAGAAGAAACAGTGGTTTCGCAGTCGGACTGATAAATTGGGGATTCGCGAATATATCCGTGGCCACAGTATAGTGTTGTTGTTGTCATTTGTTTTTATTTTATAGATTTCCCCCTTATGTTTATTTGGTAAATTTTTTCAAATAAAATACTGGGTGGCACATCCCCCCCCCCCCCCCCCCCCCCACTCCACGTAGCTACGCGGTAGCCATTGATATCATATCGATGGGTTTAGCATGACATGAGGTCGGCATGAGAGAAGTTGTTGAAGAGAGTTGTATGTAGTTTCAATAAGTAACCATGTATCATCAATACCCTTTGAAAGTATGGACTAATTTCTGCCCATGATACCCATAATAATACTATATAATATCAAATTAGATTTATGGTTTACCGCAAATGCTCCAATTCTGCTCCAATTTTGCCCCAAACTGAGAAGATTTCGCCCGAACTAACTGATGATTTTCGCTACAAATTACATTGCGTGCAATCTGTAATTTACTGATTCATCTTTTTATAATCAGGGTAATGTTTGTTCTTATTATAGGTTTTCCCATTTATTTTAACACTTTCGTCATTCAATTTCATTAATTCGTCATTCAAATTCGTCCCGAAGAACCACCAGAGCGGAAATCCCAACTTCAATTTCGTCTTTCGTCGATCAATTTCACACAAAGATCACACAATTTAGTCATTAGTCACACATGTTCGTCAATTGCAAATCAAATTCGTCGGTCACAGTTGCTGAACACATAAAAGCGAAAGCAATTTCGTCAATTGGCAACTAATTTTGTCAAAACTCTATTCAAATTCGTCCTATGTATTTACACTGTAATGTTCTGTTCTATATTGTCTTGATGTAACTGCTAATTGTAACATTAATCAGTTAGGGGGTAACATATACACATGTATACACTCGAAAACAAACTCACACGCACAAAACATACGCACACACTTACAAACACACATACATTTGCACACATACAGCACGTTTACAGCAAATTGCATTACATTTTTTTTAAAGACATATATACGGTAGAAATAATATATAACAATATTAAATATATTATGTACACGCACACTCACATACATACACACACATACCCATGTAACCACCTATACCATCTACATAGTCATGAGACAGACAGGCATATATATAAGCCTATACCATGCGACGAATTTGAATAGAGTGGGGGGTGTCCGTAACATTTTTTTCGAAGCCGAGACCAAGTAGGCCTACTTTCAAAATTTTCGAGCCCGAAGCCGGAGATCTTCAAACATTTTTTGGGCCGAGACCGGGTTTTAGTTGGTCGAGACCAGGTTTTAGTCGGTCGAGAACAGGTTTTAGACGGTCGAGCCCGCTTAAAAGTAGTCTCGAGACCAGCTAAAATTTGAAAAAGGGGGGGGGGGGGGGGGTTCAAACCACCAAAAACAGCTATTTTTGGGTCAAAAAGGGGGGGGGGTTGAACCCCCACCCCCCCTCTGATTACGCCTATGGATGTATGTAATGTCGACTAAGACATTCTCGTCTGCATTGCTGTGTACAATTCATCGATTCAAAAAAATGAAGCATCAACTTGATACATACATCGAACTTATATGGGTTTCAAACTTCAGACCGCGGGAAATCCCCACGAACTATTAATTTAGTATCTAAATCATTCCGTGACAGGTCAATGTGCAAAGTTCCCTCATCATGCTCATGAATATTCATGTTTGCAAGGGAAATGTGCCTGATTTTACTGACAATTTCTACCTTTCTTTTGAAATATTTGTAAAACAAAATACAATTGCATGAAATTGACAGTACATGTTATTAGAATAATCGAAAGTGAATTACGGTCGAATAACAAAATTACGTTATCTATCCGTCGTTTCAGTGATTTTGTATATATTTTGGTTTACTAACCAACAACATGCATACAGTATGAGTGCTACCATTTATATACTGAGTAGACGACATCCACAGTTGGCGGTCGTCAGAGACCTAACGGGTATGTGATTCCAATAGTCTGGCAACTAGTATTGGAATACACTACTCCACAGGTTGCTGGCGGCTTTCCTCCTTTTCCTGCCTTTTTTCTTCACCTGATTTTGTTTCAATGACAATGACATTGTCACAATATAGAATGAGTGCATTGTTAACTACTTAGATAATTTATTTTTATTTCGCGGGAGCGAAGCGGCCGAGCGGGGGACTATAGAAATGTCATCATTAATTTTAAATTTTATTCGCCCGATTGTACAGCCAAGTCAACCAGACGTATTTGTTTTATCATTATTACTTATTTATTTATTTTTTTTGAGTGGGGAGGCACCAGAGGGACGTTTCATTAACACTAAATGGATTTTAGTATCGACTTTTATGTGATAATCGTCGTATTAAAATCGATCATAAAATTGATTTTAGAAATAAGTGAAACACCCCCTAATTCAGGTTTTGAGCCATTAAAGTTTACTCAGAAGCCGTTTAGTTTTTTTTGCCTGACTGGGCAACGAGAAAAAAGTAACTACATTTCATCTTTTTGTCCTGCCTAAAATTGTGCATTATGTATCATTTTATTCTTAGTATACGACATCGATTGTTGATCAATCGATTGATTGATTGATTGATTGATTGATTGATTGATTCTTAGTATACGATATCGATTGTTAATCAATAATGATTGATTGATTGATTGATTGATTGATTAATTGATTGATTGATTGATTGATTGATTGATTGATGATTGATTGATTGATTGATTGATTGATGATGATGATGATGATGATGATGATGATGATGATGATGATGATGATCCACATCATTTGTATGGCGCCATTTATCTGTTTAAACATTCAAAGGCGCCGCTTCTCCAAAAAACTCAATTGATTGATTTATTGAATGATTGATTGATTGATTGATTAATTGATTGATTGATCGATTGATTTATTGATTTACATCGTTTGCCCTCGCATGAGATCACTTTCGATGGCTACAGAGGCGGGTCCACTCAGATCGATAAATCTATCGTTTTGGGTCCTGTTTTACATTTACTGTATAGTATATATATTGTATAAGACAGTACAGTAAAATAATGTAAACGAGGCCCTGGAGGCTGGAACCCCCCTGGAAACGATAGATGTATCGATATAATGTCGACTAAGACATTCTCGTCTGCATTGTTGTGTATAATTCATCGATTAAAAACATATATCGGTAGTATAAGTATACTGAATGAACTGCAATGCATGTAAATGAAGCATCAACGTGATCTGATATACATCGAACTTATCTGGGTTTCAATCTTCGGACCGCGGGGAATCCCCACGAACTAATTTAGTATCTAAAACAATCCGTAACAGGTCAATGTGCAAAGTACCCTCATGAATATTCATGTCGTAAGGGAATGTGTTTGATTTTACTGACAATTTTCACCTTTTTTTTGGAATATTTGAAAAGCAAAATACAATTGCATGAAATCGATAATACAGTTATCTGCACAATCTAAACTTAATCACACTCGACTGAGTAAATGGTAATATTTCTCTACCGTGTCGGTAATTTTTGGATATTTTTGTTCGCTAACCAGCAAATGTATCAGACTATTATTCACACTGTTTATATACTGAATAGACTACGAATACAGTTGGCAGTCGACAGAGACCTCCGCGGTGCAATGGGGTCTAGTGCCGCATCATGACTCAATGAATGCGAGATACTATACAGTCCTTCTCCCAGGCAGGTGGCTGGCGGCTGTTATTCAAAAGGGAAACCTTTTTTTACTTGTTTTTTTCATCGAGTATTTTTAAATATATAGCAGTGAAAGAGTTATAATATAGAATACATTCATTTGATGACACCCCCCGCCCCCAAGACATTTTTGTATAATACAGATGATATCGTGTTTTTTTTAATTATCCTTTAACTTTATAAGGTGTCTACTGCGCCCAGTGATTTTCGAGCACCAGACCGGAGATCTTCGAAAAATGTTGGGGCCGAGACCGGGTTTTAGTCGGTTGAGACCAGGTTTTAGTCGGTCGAGATCAGGTTTTAGACGGTCGAGACCACTTAAAAGTAATCTCGAGACCAGCTAAAATTTGAAAAGGGGGGGGGGGGGGTTAAACCCCCCCAAAACAGCCATTTTTTGGTCAAAGGGGGGGGGGGGGGGGTTTGAACCCCCAAACCCCCCCCCCCCCCTGGGTACGCCTATGGCGCTTAATACATAAAGTATGTTCCATAGCGCTTTATACAATACTATTACCCCGGTCATAGGATACAATGCGAACCAGCACACATTGTGTGCACAAGCTCCACTCCCTGGGAAGCATTCTTTCCAAGCGGCTCATGGGCGTTGAGAAGATCATTCACATAAAGGCTTTCTCCTCCTACCAGGTCCCCATTTATACACCTGGGTAGAGAGCAGCAATTGTGGATAAATTGTCTTGCTGAAGGACAAACGCAGTGGGCAGAGTTTGAACTTGGGATCGATCTCACGATTGGAAAGGCGAGCGCTCTACCAGTATTGCCACACCACATCCACGTATACGGTATTTCTTTCACATGTCATGCAGGCGCCTTGATCGGGTGCCTCGATATATAGCCAAAATGAAAACAGAAGACTACGAAGACAGTTTTCTTTGTTACTATCAATTAAAAGAAAAGTTGCTTCCGTTTTGATATTAAATAGACACAAATGATGATATAGTCAGAAGTCCCAGACAGACTCCAAGACGAATACATTTCATTTGATTGTTCTGCTCCAAATTACTTGTTCCCACGTTCATGGACAATACAAGCACTGTTCTAAAAAGAAAATCGGGCGTGTCCTAGTTGATTGACTTGTACATGTATGTACAACGCAGTATTATAGAGCAGCAACAAAGGATGACATAACAACAATATTATTATTGACCTGCTTTTGAATGATACATTTTCTTTTTCTTTCTCTCCCTCTCCCCTTTTCTCTCCCTTTTCTTTTTGTCTTACACTCTGATTGTACAGTAGATAATGGCGGCATTTTACAGTAGTTTGTTATAGTGTTCAATATCATTGCGGACTTCTACAGTATAAGTAGTAGGTATTACGAAATAACCGTAAACACTGACGTTTTTTTCAAAGTGAAATGAAAGAATCAAGAAATGTGAATTCAGATAATAATGGGGGGGGGGGGGGGGGGGGGGTAAAGGGCACGCAATAATTGGGCACATAATGTGTATTTCTGTATTGTTACCCCTATTAGTGAGAAGTTTTAGTGTTTTGTTTCCTCCGTATTATTGGGGGGGGGGGGGGACGGGGGGCACCGTCGCTCTCAGTTGCTACGCCACTGCAATGATGAGGGCAACCTTCCTGACGGGGAATAAACTCCTTCCAGCTACCTCACTGCTCATTTCTATCCCACACAACCTGTGAATTTCAATTGAATACGACCATAGGACATTTAGCTTGTTGGTAACCAAATTAGCTAAAATCATGTTCCATAATTTCATGCGTTTCAGAAATACAATTGCCGCCTTCGATCTTCTAAAGGCGAGGAGCAATTCCATATCGCTTATTCTAATATGACTCATTAAACATTTTATGTAGTCCCCTGGGACCGTGTTATGTGGAATGCTATAACTAGGTCAATGAATGCTGGAAAGCATGGAAACAAACATCATTTAACAGGGACATTATAAAGTAGTACAGGCCCCGTAGCCAGGGGGTGGGGGGGGGGGGGGGGGGGGGGGGTGCGTACTCAACGCACCTCCCCCCCCCCCCCCCCCTTATTCAGAATGGGTCCACTTTTTGCCCGGTCTCGGGTCCACTTTTTACCGGTCTCGAGTCCACTTTTTATCGGGTCTCGACCATCTTAAACTAATCGCCCGCCACCCACCCCCCCCCCCCCCCCCCCCCCCTCTGATTCTTGGCCTCGGCCTCGAACATTTTTGGCGACGGACACCACCCCCCCCCCCCCCCCTTTGATCCTTTGATCTTCTAAAGGCGAGGAGCAATTCCATATCGCTTATTCTCATTAAACATTAAGCATATATAAATTATTTCCATTACCAATGATACCCAAGAGGAAATTTTCGACCTGAAAGTGACATGAATCATGCACTGAAATGTAATGAGCAAAAACTAGTTCATATTCATCTACTCATACGATCGTTATTGGTTTGTTTATATAAGTAGGCCTATCATGGATGATAATTGATATGCTTGTACAGGCTATAAATTCGATTTCGTTCACCCATTCAAGCGTGTGTACTTAACTAAATTGAACTCGACACAATTATCATATGACTATAATACACTCCCACTACTTGGATAGAACTTTTATAATGCCTCACTTTACCAAATTGAATTCGACACGATTGTTACCGGCGCCATAACTGACCGGCGCTAATACGATTCCAATGCTTTATTAGGCATTATTTTTCACGATGCAATATTAATGTGGTCACGTGACTTTAATACCAGCTAATTGATACAAGGGAAATAATCAAACAAGCGCTATGTATAATTATTTGTTTGTAATTTATTTAACTTGTAATATCATATTTGTTTTGAGATTGCTCACTCTGGTAAAAAAAAAAAAAAGAAAAAAAATCGACGTTCCTCCCTCCCTAGTCATGATAGTGGCGTATCGTGGTCTTGTTGAATTTGGAGGAGGGGTGGTGGTGGGGGGGGGGGGGGGGGGGTGGTGGCTTCACGTATATTATTGAGGGGGTCACACTCTCTCTATTATAGGCCTACATTGAAGGATGTCCCCGTATGTATTGTGTTTTTATTTTTTTTGTCAAATCATCTGGGGACATATTATGCTCTCGTGCTCCCCGCTTTTCGTCGCTACGCCACGTACTGCATGAAACATTTTTGTTAATAGATGCAGAATGGAAGGATTAGGCGATAAGAGATCAAAATAAGTATTATAAGTCTTGCCACTTTTGATTGTACATGATAACAAAAACATAGTATATATCAATTTTGTTCATACTGATACATGTGGAGGCAGTCAGTGGTATACAGTAGTATATAGCAGAGGATGTATCCAGTGCATGATGAGCAATGGCCCTTTGCATTGCCGTGAGGGGAAAAAGAATTTCACCTGACAAGACAACACAAAGTGTCAGGAAATAGTAGGTATCTATACCACACTATTATGAAGAGCTTATTCCAAAAGGCGCTTAAATCCACTTTTTCAAATTTCGAGAAAAATATTTTTGTTTGCCCTTTTTTGTGTTATACACATGCCCATGGGAATATGAAAATGAAACGGTACATATTTTGATTTTGATTGTGTAATTTCCCCCAAAATGTTGATAGATAGCTGCCCTAGCGTATTAATGTACTCATATTGTTAACTCAATTTGGATAGGAAGTGGATTTAGCGCCTCTTGGAACTAAGCGTTTCATATATATACCGGTTTTCGCCTTTATTCTACTGGATGCACGAACATCAAACAAATAAACATACATCATGGATACTTGGAAAAAGGGTGGAATTAAAGGGAAAGTTGAGTTTTGGTTAGAGAGGGCGCTAGGACTACTTAATTGGTTTGTGAGGTAATGAAAAACCGAGTGTAAAATTTGAAAGAGCATAATATTTAAACAATAAAATCATCTTTGTTTGATCAAAATCGGTTCAGAAACGGCTGAAATATCCATAAATATAACAATTTGTAATAAACCCGGGGCCCGGGTTTATTAGAGAATTTTGAACCAGCCGTTAAAAATTCAAAAAAATGCTTCCTCTTTTCAAAAAGTTACAAAATAGGTATTTAAATAGTTGTTGGTTATTTCTCTATCTAATCACTATTTCAACAAAGCATCACATGCACAATATTTTATTCAAAATGGTTGAAACCGATGAGTGTTTAAGAGAGCGCCCTCTTACGTTTTAACGGCTCTTTTTGAATGATAACATGATCTTTACTACGTCATTTGTAATTTTGTGTTCCTTTCTAGTTACTATTAGTTTGTAATGTAATGATGCAGGTTTTGGTTACTAAAATTCAGTTTCACTAAAACTGTACTCTCCTTACCAGAACTCAACTATCCTTTAAGTAAATTAATCAATTATATTATGTGACTTCAATTTCTGACTCAGTGTAATAATTGGCCCTTTTTTTAATCATCATTTCGTAAATTCGTTTTCATATTTTAGCCTTTGAAATACCCGGACAGAACCTTAAAGAGATCTAGTAACTGTGTTGACGTGTGTAACGAGTGACGAATGGTTGAAACAAATGTGTATTGCTTGTGATATGATATGTCCCACTAAGTAATGTGTGAAAATGTCACGTTAAATGGATATTATTATTTCCGAGTAATTAGCGAAAATGCAAAGTGATATTCGCTATAACTTACTGCACCGACTTTGTACACGTTATAACTTTCCAGTGGATAATTAAAAATCCGAACCCTTCAATATCTTTTTAATGAAAGGGAAATTCGAAAATAATCCAAACCAGTTAAGGTTCTATTGGTAAAACGAATACAACAAGTTATGAGAGAACCAGTATACGTAATATTATTTGAGTGACCGTCGTCAGTTAGTGCATCATAATGGTTCCACTTCTGCCATGTCTTCAATTAAATGTTGGGTGCCCCCAGGGATCTGTTCTAGGACACTTGTTTTTGAATTTATATTACTGATTTGCCTAGATCATCAGACTACTTTAATTTTAGACTCTTTGCTGATGACTCTAATATTTTTCATTCTTTTTTACCTAATCAAACAGATATTAATTTATTGGAAATAACTGATATTTAAAACACATTGATCAGTGGTGGATGCGAATAAGATTACTATTAATATAAAGAAAACTAATTTTATGATTATTAAGCCAAAGAGAAAAGAGTGTCGTATTGTTGGAGTTGTAAAAATTAAGAATGAGTTATTGAATGAAGTACCAAGTATCTCTTTTTGTTGGAATATATATTGATAGGCATTTGATTTGGAATGAACATATAAATAATTTATGCTCTGTACTTCGTAGGAAAGTTGGAATTTTGTATAGACTACGACACTTTGTTCCGAAACGAGTCCTTGTATTATAATATTATTCGTTTATTCAGTCACATTTATCTTACGGCCTTGAAGTCTTGAAATTTAATGAATTAAATATTGATATTACAAAAAAATGGCTTTGAGAGCAATTACTTTTAATAATAGAATGGCCTCATCCTCTCCATTGTTTAATTCATTAGGTATATTATATGTGTTTAAACTGTATAAATTGTTAGTAACAACTTTTATTTTTAAGTTAACTCATAAACACTTACCACACTCAGTGTTTGAATATTATAGCTTTTTTGAAAACTCTTATACAAGACAAAAAGATGGAAATATTTTGGTTAAGCCTATGATGAGAACAGAGCATGGAAAAACTTAAATCTCGTTTCAGGGATCAGATATTTGGAATAGTATGCCTTTGGAGATACGAAGACTTGATAGACTCCACCCTATTAAGATAAATCTAAAAAAAAAAATTATTAAGTCACTATGTCGTATAGTCTTTTGTGAATTGCTACCAAAGATATAGCATTTTTTTATTCTCTTGAAAAGATTTTACATGTTTTATATAATCTTATAGTTTAATTGTTATTAGTGGGTGAATGTCCACTATTGTAAATACTTAGTATAGAATGTTATTTAATCATAGTTTCTTGCCTTATTTAAATGTAAGCATATCGTATATGCATGTACAGAGGGTCCTAAGCCCCACTAGCAATAGTTGCTATTTCTGTAGGGTCCTTTTACCAATTTGTTTGTCTGTTAATATTTCGTATTATCTTGTTATATTTGAACATATTGGTAATAAAGTTATTCATTCATTCATTCATTCATTTGGATTCTACGAATGAAAAACGAATGTGAAAAAAAAAGTGAAAAAAAGAGAAAAAGATTAGTGGATTTGGACAATGTTACTAGATCCCTTTAATCGTAGCTGTCAAAAAAAAAAATGGGGGGGAGTGTATAACTGATGACAGATCACGAACAGTGGTCTCTATAATAGAACGAGTAAGTCCAAAATCAGCTGCTTTAACGGAAATGAATTACTAACGAAGGGACTGCATGCAAACTGATGCATCTTTTTATACTGTAAGTGTAAAGGTTGTGATATTGCTATCTAATTTATAATTATCGCGAGTTGCATAATTGTATACCAGATTTTGGGGCTATTTGCGTTATACATGATATATACATGTATAAACCGTATATATGCTGCCTCACAATATCACGGGTAACATTTCATGTTACATTTACACGTAACAGTTAAATCATATCAATATGAACAAAAATAATAAACATTCATTGCATGCCTATTATATTTTTTCATATAGGCCTATAGATAAATTATGATGAAATGTATCATGTATACTGGGCATGGAAGAAAATCGATGGGAGTTTTTCCATCATGTTAAAAGGAACACTCGACATTTAATCGCTGTTAGAATATTTCATTGTCTTGAATATTCCAAAGTCTTGTATATGGCTTTCAATTTTAATGGATTCTGTGTATTACTCCTATTCTGTGTATTACGCCTATTTTGAAGGACCTGCATTGGTTACCTGTAAAAGAGAGAATTAATGTATGTATAAAATACTTCTTATGACATGGAAAGCTCTCAATGGTCGTTCTCCTCAATATATTTTAGATTTGGTTAGTGTATTATGTACCAAATAGAAATCTTCGCTCCCTGAATTGTAGTATGTTAGCAGTACCAAAACTTCAATCGTTGGCAGGTGAAAAGTCATTTTTGTATTCAGCACCAATATTATGGAATTCTTTGCCAGTTAATGTTAGAAATGCAACCTCAATTGAGTCATTTAAAACAGGTATAAAGACATTTTTGTTTAAATTAGCATTTGATTAGGGAATAGATTTCTCTTTCTCTCTCTCTCTCTCCTTTACTTTCCTTTTTTATTTTCTATTGCGCCTGAGAATAGTGTTCACTAGAGTCATGGCGCATTATAAATGCTCTATATTATTATTATTATTATTATGTGTTGCTATGACGACATCGAATGCATACTGACATTAATTAAAGGGATATTCTAAATTATATCAAAGTCATCTTGAACTCTATAGTGTTTTCTTTCACGGCCTCGCTGTTTTCAAATCGAAGCATGAAACCGGTTTGGGTTGTCAAATTTGCACTTATATATTTTGGGGGATAATTTTCGATGTAATTTGAAATTGAAAACTATGAGGAATTTACTTTTCAAATAAATTAAAGGGATAGTTGAGTTTTGGTATAGAGGGCGCTGCACAAAACAATTTTGTGTGAGATAATGAAAAACTGAGTGTCAAATTCAAAAGAGAATACAATTTTAATGACAGAATAAACTTTATTTGATCAAAATCAGTTCAGAAATGGCTAAAATATCCATAAACATAACCATTTGTAATAAATGTGGGGCCCCACAATTATAAGACAATTTTGAACCAGCCGTTAATTTTTTTTTTAAATGCTTCCTCTTTTCAAAAATTTACAAAATAGGTTTTTATATAGTTGTTGATTATCTCTCTATGTAATCACTATTTCAACAAGACATCACATGCACAATATTTTATTTAAAATGGTTGAAACCAATGAGTGTGTATAGAGAGCGACCTCTTGAGTTTTAACGGCTCTTTTTGAATCATAACAGGCGTTTTACTTAGTCATTTGTAAAGTTTTATTCCTTTTGAGCATGGTGGAGTTATAATTATTAGTTTGTAATGTAATGGTGCAAGTTTTGCTTTCTAAAATTCAGTTTGACCAAAACTGTACTCTGTTTACCAGAATTTAACTATCCCTTTAAGTATACATATGAAATATGTACAAACCTAAATTGCAATTAGTCAGCCAAATAGCACTAATTAACCTTCGATTTTCGTTCGTCACTTATAGTCATATGACAATGACACTTTCACGC
Organism: Echinarachnius parma; assembly: GCA_037951105.1. Taxonomy (NCBI): domain Eukaryota; kingdom Metazoa; phylum Echinodermata; class Echinoidea; order Clypeasteroida; family Echinarachniidae; genus Echinarachnius; species Echinarachnius parma. Next base: position 160,945 of record JBAMJV010002928.1, on the reverse strand, counting down.
ATCACTATTTTGGACGTGCCAGGTTATATACAGTAACAGTGGCGTAGCTACGGGGGGGGGGGGGGGGGGGGGGGGGGCACGGTGGCACGTGCCCCGCCCCCCCCCCCCCAAAAAAAAACAACAACAACAAAACAAAACAACAACAAACAAACAAACAATTAAAAACAAAAACAAGCATATGGGGAAATCTGTAAAAAAAAAAGAAAGAAGGAAATATGTAGGGTGAGCCACCCAATTCTGGTGCTCCCCAATCAGTTCGACCACGCTGCGCTATATACCATGTATACTCTACATCAATATACAATATCATCTGACTTAGTAGGCCTAATATACTCGTCGGTGATTGGCTAAACACGGTCACATGACTGGGGTGTCAATTTGGTATGACACTGCACCAGAGAGGTATGACACCCACCCGCGATTCAATCAACATTACAACAAATGTACACAATGTCATATACCGGTACGTACGATAATCATTCTTCTCGCAGCCTCGCAGGCACCAAAATCAAACGAAAATCAGCGATTTCCAGTACAATTTGATCAGATAATTACCTGATTAACACAATCGAAGGAAAAAATCAACACATATTTCCGATATAGAAATGCAGTGATCGGAACATGTTGAGATATTAGTGCGGAGAGAGGCAAATTACGTACGAAAATCGACTGTATTGTGCACAGGCTATGTACTGTGTGTTGTGTTGTGTTGCGTGATGTGTGTGTGTGAGTGAGTGAAAAGCCCAACGTCCACGAAACGGATTTTTTAGATGATAGTCACAGATCATAGTCAGATGATATAACAGTTGTTAACTTTGTTGTCGGGAAAATCATGGAATGTTCCAATCCTCGGGATTTTAAATGCTATTTCGTGAAGAAAATAAGTCCCTCGACTACGTCTCGGGACTTATAATCTTCTCTCAATAGCATTTAAAACCCTCGGAGTTGAACATTCCGTGATATCACCTCCACCACCAGTTAACAACTGTATACTATCACCCCTTTTTCATTCATCATCTGTAAACGGTGCATATTCCGTCTGTTTACAAAGTATTACACAACTCATTTCAAAACCTTCTTTTATTTAATTTGAATTGAATTGAAAGTAATTTATTTGTAAAAAAAAAATCATGAGAACAACAGAGTAGTGAATACAATTCATAGATTATACATCATACAAATTCATGTTTATATAGATTTGATTGCGAGTATAATAAATGTTATTCAAACGAAATAATCATATTCATCATAATTATACACGTAGAGTTTGGGTTTAAGGGCGCTTCAAAGAATATTTTTTTGAAAAACAAAGCATACAATTTGAAAGAGCACATTATTTTAAAGACATAATAAAATGTATTTGATCAAAATCCGTTCAGTTACAGCGGACATATCCATAAATATATCCAATCGGATACATCGGAACATCTATTCAATAATTTTAGAAAATATTTATAAATCTTACACAATTTTAAAAGTATACCAAAGTGACCTTAAATTTTGTTTGTGACCTTTCTATTGAATAATTATTTAAACCAAACATCAAATTCACATTTTTAAAATAACAAATTGGTTGAAACTTGTAGGTGTCTGGAGGGCGCCCTCTTGCGTTAACAGCTGCTTTTCGACTGAAAAGAGCCCTGTAACTTAGTCGTCTATATTTTGTCTACCATTCAAGCATCATGGAATTAAACTGTATAATGATAATTTGCAAGTTTTGTTACTAAAATTTAAGTTTGACCAGAACTGTATACGATCCCTTTAAAGGGATATTTGGGATGGCGGTCCAAGAAAAAAATGCTTGAGGTAATGAAAAACTAGTAATTTAAAAAGCACGTGCTTTTAAAGACAAAATAAACTTTATTTGATCAGAATCTGTTAAAAAGCAACTTAAATATTCATTAGTATACCCGATTGAACCCCATATCGATACTGTTAGAAAATATTTATAAGCCTTCATATTTTTCAAAACATATCAAAGTGGCTTTTGAATAATATTTGTTTGTGATGATCTCTCTATTGAATTATTATTTCAACCAAACATCACATTAACAATCTTTGATCTATTGATGAGAAATGGTTAACACTTGCAGATGGCTAGAAGGCGTCCTTTTGTGTAATGCGGCGTTCCCACTGTCGTGCGATTAGTTACGATCGCCACGATTGGCCATTCGTAGCTGATCGTGAAGTAATCGTTGTGATCGTATCAGATATTATCAGATCGTAAGGTCAGTCGTGGCAATCGTGTTGATCGTAGGAAATTTTTGGAACGGTTCAAAACATTTCTACGATCAACACGATTAATTATCAATCGTCATCATCGCATCAGATTGTATTGGATCGTAACAAAGCGCATCTAATCGTGCTTCCAAATCGTGGTGATCGGGATCAACCTTGGACAAGACAAACACCAGGCTCTGTTAAGATGTGATGCGATCTCCCACGATCTGTCACGATCTGTGACACTCTGTCGGGTACCATTGTTCACGACCTAACACGAATGACTCACGAGCAGATACGAGTTGATACGAGTAAATGCGAGTAGATACGATAAGTCACGCTTTTCACGGACGTCCACGATCTGTTATGAGATCTCGCGCCCATATATATACCGGACAAGATTGAATGCGCCTCATTCAGTGATCTACACTTAAAGCGAGCATATAGTCACTGTCAACTTGCTCTTGCTTGTAATTTTGAAGCCTTTTAGAGATGCCACCCAAGGGTACTAGACGCAAGAAGAGAAAGGGCCAGACTATCCCACCCCCTGAACCTGAACCAGTCCAGCCAGAGCCAGCACCAGAGGAGGCAGAGGAGACCACCCCCACCCAGAAAGCAAAGAGAAAAAAAACAGTAACTGCCTTTACTGAAAAACAAAAAGAGGAAATCATCGAGTTCCTCATGAGAAATGAGGTCCTCTACAGCAAACGCCTTGCGGGTTTCAAGGATGTCACCCAGAAGGAGGATTTCTAGGCTGCGCAGGCTACTGTGGCGCAGACTACTGTGGCGCAAAACATGGTACAAAAGCATGAGGACCATGATGGGCCGGCTGAAGAAACGCGCCAAGAATAGTGGGTCAGGAGGAGATGTCACTACTGACATGAACAGCACAAAGTGGGTGTGGGATGAGTTCTCCTTTTTGATCCCTCACATTGAGACGGTGGATGCCAGAAATGTGGCCTCCTTTGCAGCAGCAGCAACAAGTGCCGCATGGCGTCATGAGGTAGTTCATGAGTGCGAAGGAGTCATCCCCCAGGATGAAGAAGGGCATGTCTTGGTGGTCATCAGGGCTTGCAGTCAGAGGGCAGGGTAGGGGAATCCTAGGGCTTCCTCTTCCAGGCCGTTGAACAGCTCAGAGTCGCCAAATATCTGAGCATCTGACATGTGTCATTTTCCACCAAGCTCGATCCACACAAACTTGCATTCTGCATCCACCATCGCTAGGATTGGTATCAGAAAAAGCCTTTGTAATTGTAGTACAGACTGCCAGTGTGGTGTGGCTTCTTGATAGCAATGTGTTTGCCATCCAGGGCCCCAATGGCGTGGGGATGTTCCAGCTCTGCTCTTAGCTACGGCTGTCCAGGCTTCAGGGGTCACAGGTAGGCTAAACACCTCATCTGTGTACGCTTGCACAATTGTCTGGCACACTTCTGGACCTGTGATGCTGGACACTTCACACCTTAGGGCATACGCAAGGGACCGATAGTTGTTTCCAGTGACAAGGTGCCTCAATGTCACTGCCAGTCAGTCCAGGTGAGAGGGGTTGCCTGAAACTGGTGAGTTCCCTCTTGATTGCTGGGCCACCCTCTGCAAGACTTCACCGAAGAGCTGTGGTGTTAACCTTGACTGTGTATTTGTAGAACGCTACTGGATCTTCCAGCCTCAATTGGGTGTCTAGGAGGCTGGAGAACTGGCCAAGCTGGTCGAAATCAGCACTGCCTGACTGCAGCTCTCCTGGCCCTTTGTGGTTGGGTTGTGGCGGGTCTGGCTGCTGCTTGTCTTCTTCCTCTCTGGTGATAATGTGAGCATACAGTAATACTGCAAATGTCACGTTGTCATCATCCTCAACTTCTGCCATCATCAATGGTTGTGGGTTGTAGTGTTCACTCTGTAGAATTGTTCAAGAAACAATAAAGTCCATGGTCAGTCGGGCTGTATATATATCCGTTGGGGTCCAATCGTAGCTCAAATCGTGATCACTCTCGATCCTCATCGTGAAAGACATCGCGACCACAATCGTATCCTATCGCAACAGAGCGCGTCGGTTCGTGATGAACGTATCGGAAGGTATCCGAACGTATCTGCACGTACCCGATCGTCCCAAATCGGGGACCCCGATCGTGATGATCGTGTCACATCGAGACCCAATCGTAGACTCAATCGGGACAATCCTATCGGCACGTATATGATCGTATCTGAATGGGAGACTAGATCGTGACAGATCGTGTCACCTGAAATTGACCAATCGTGACCATATCGCATCCAAGCGCACCAGATCGCACCAGAACGTATCGACTCGCATCACCTCGTATCCAAACCTGAAATTTCAGAGAAGTTCCACGATCAGCTACGAATGGCCAATCGTGGCGTTCGTAACGGATCGCACGACAGTGGGAACGCCGCATTAACGGCTGTATTTAAAACAGCATTCTATAACTTACGGTAGCCGTTTATATGTTTTCCTACGCACCGTTGCGTTGTATAACTATTCGTTTTGAATTATACCGTACAAGTTTTAGTAACACAAGTTCAGTTTGACCATGTCCCTAGGAATAGTACAGTTTTGAAAGGGCGCTTAAAAATACTAAAGTGAAGTATAATGTATATTGGTCAAAATAAGTGTCTTTCAACTACGTATTAATAGTAAGCAAAACTTCGTTCTTCATTAGTATGGCTCTACCCCCCGGGCTCTACCCATTATTACCAGAGCCGCGATCAGAAACGGTGTGACTTCTGTTACTCGAGCACTGGAGCTGTTGGATCACGTGACTGAACCATTGCATGGCGTCCTTCAGTCTGTCCGTCGTGGCGATGCAGCTGACAACCACGGACACAGCCGACATGCCGTATAGGAGGCTCAACGTGTCCATCAGAGCAAAGAGGGCTGGGGGCACGTTCTCCGCCGGAACTGCGATGATATCCCCAAAGCCGATAGTCGAAAATGTGACGAAATTGAAGTAGAATCCGTCGATGAAGGTATAGCTGGCATTGACGAAAGTCGAGAACAGCCATGACATGACGGTGATGGAAGCCACCAAGCACAGCGTCAAGAACCAGAACGGGGCCTTCAGGTGCCTGATTCGCCATGGCCTCCTTCCCCATGCATGTTGTGCCTTTGGTAGCATTCTCTGTAGATTGTTCTGTTGGTATTCGTCGTTATTCTGTGACATTCTGAGCTCATGTACATGTTCGTCGTTACTTCGTGACATCATCTGCTCGTGATATGCGTCGTTACTCTGTGACATTCTCTGCTCAAATAGACGTACGTCGTTACTTTGTGACATTCTATTCTCACGTAGATGTGCTTTGTTGTAACTTTGTGATTTCTTCTGCTCGTGTAGATGTGTGTTGTTTCTTTGAGGCATTTCTTTGTCCTGTATGAATTTTCGACTGTTACGTTGTTGCGGCGTTATTTGGTTCTCTTTTGCGTTGTTTTTACCTTCAGGAAACTGCAACTGTCGCGATATCGTCGGTACCACTGAGACGTCTGCAGGGTTAAAGTCGACATCACTGTCCATGCCGACGGTGACACTATGAGTAGAGTCATCATTGTCTGACATCACACGACTTTTGACCTCCACAAGTGAGCGACTCTTCGTATCGTCCATTTTCACATTTCTACTCTGATGTCTCATATCCACCATGGGAATCCCATCTGCTGAATGTCCTGCACCGACCACCACTGTTCCGTATCTTGCATTTGGATATGCATTAATGTCATCGTCGCCATCACGATCACGATCAGAAACAACACCATCATTATCACGACCATTAGCATCACCATCAGCAGCAACAACAACATCACCCCTTGTGTCATGTCCAAGACGTCCAACCTGACGACTGTCAACAACCATCCCCTGACTTGATTCCACCGTTATCCTGTCGATAACTTCAAGTCGTCGTCGCCGCCGACACACGATGCATGAGATAATGAATGCTAATAGCGAGTAGAAATGGTCAATGAGCCTCAGCAGGAGCTTTCCGATGCCGCCCATGAAGACGAGGGTGATTGGGATGCCAATCACGCCGTACACGACGCACATGGACCGACCAAGTTGGGTTCGGGGTGCGAGTATTCCGTAACCTGGCAGGGAAAGTGAGAGACAGTGAGATAATTTAACACGTTGAGGAGCGAATCCAAGCTATCTTTAGGTGGTTTCATTATGTCCTTAGAAAAATGGGACTCCGTGTATGATATGCTAAAACCAAAAAGTATCCAGAGGGTTAATCACTAATATCCCACATATCTGAGGTAAATCCAAAATCAGGGAAAATAACATTGTCCAAATCCTCAACATCCAATTGAAATTCTAGCAGTTCTCTCATACCTTAATTGTTGTATTATTTTGTAATAATACTAGAAGCATGGGGTAGGTTTTGTTTGTTCGAGTTTCCCTTTCGTTAAAAAGATATTTACGATTGAAGTGTTCAGATGTTAAACTATCCTTTGAATAGTCGTAACCGTGTACAAAATCAATGAAATGAGTTAGCAATAATTTGAAAACAAAACAATAGGAAATATTATATAAGGGGACATTAAACAAATAAAACAAATAAGAAATACATAAGGTGCATGTGCCTCCCAATAGTTTTGTGTGCCCCCCCCCCCCCAATTCAGTGCGACCACGCTACGCCATTGTATTTACCTATTGTAGAAACAACAGTGAGGCAGAAGTGAATCCCTCCGACCAAGTTCCATTTGTAGTACTCGTTGAAGGGCTGGGTGTGGCGAACGATTCTTCTAGCCACCCCCTCTATGAAAGTAGAGTTCAAAGTGGTATCGTTCATGCAACCCTATTAAAGAGAGTAAAACAAGAAATTACCATAAAAACTGCATTATAATATGCATGATATCATTCACATAATAACAAGATTATATAATTTCCTTATAATTTCTTTTAAATATGATTATGCTAACAACACCATGTATTCTCAATTTCATTATCTTTGAAATCGTAAATTACTTCAATTGACTTTGACAGGCCATGCAGGATTACACGTACTAATTATATACGATGCTTGAAGATATACATTCTTCGTAATAATACTATATCCTGACTATTTGACTATAGATGTAAAATAATTCAAGTTCCCCGTTTCTCATTGTGCTGACCGCCACTTCTGAGATATCATGTTCAAAGTAACGAACCTTGAGCTGAACATGAGAAACCCAACGCGAGCTCACTTCTATTTTTGATAATAATTTCAGCTCACGTTTTCGAGGATCTCCTTCAGTTTCTGGAAGTTCCGTTCTTGCTCCCTGATCTCCTCCGGTCGCTCGATGACGCTGAACATCAGGCCCCCAAGGAACAGGTACCCCACCCATAGCAGACAGATTGGCACCCCTCGGATGCACCACTTTCTTCCCCCATGACAGGTGCATCTGCCCTCTTTATCAGTGTCGCCACTATCTGTCATCGTGTCCCCGCTTGCTAGCCCCTTTCAGTTAATATCTCACCGTCATCACAATCACAATAATTAGAGGAATGGTGCACTCGTCATCAAGTTATGTTCGAGGTATTTGTTTTTCTTCTTATAAAATGTTATTCCATTTGTTTCTTCCAAAGAACTCGACCTATTTTGTTAATTTCGACGTTTATGCTTTGCATTTCCAGAGAGGTTATTTTTCTCTTGCCCTTAACGAAATCCTCATTGGCAACTAAATTATCACGTATAGGTATGCTACGCTGGTACACATGCAATAAGGCTGAACACGTTTCAAAGTTGCCCCAAGAACCATTTCATCGCGACACTAAAGCTCGTCGGTAGCGTTTCATATGATTCAAAGCTCTCATCATGTCTGTTCCGAAAATTATTTCATGTGGGTGGAGCGTGTCTCAATTTCCAATGCAATTTACTAATGAAATTAATACGAATTATAATCACAAAGAATGAAATAAATTATTGTGTCACTTTTGAGAGATGATCAACTATATCAACTAGAAAGTTTTTCATCGACGCCGCTTTCTTGATTATTATCTCCATTCGTATGGAGATTGATTATGCATATTATAAAGCATGCATCATTCATGCTTTGTCATGTTTGTTTAAATAACACATTATTCATCCCGCTCGTGAAGTTAACACAAATATGACGACGTATTATACAACCATGACGCTCACATGCAGGGAGCCCGCTGCCTCCAAAACACCGTACAACTAAATGACAAAGATTGATACATGGCACATGTGATTAATTAGCTGCATTCCCGAAACGAATTCCTTGTTTGTTTATATCCATGGTCAAATACACCCTGCCCATCATTTGCCCATCATTTGCCTTCCCATTACGGTGTTACCATAGTTACGTCACTATGATTATGCTTCCCGCGGTAGATATGACAAGCTAGACAGATATGACAAACTTTAAGTGGGGTTTTCTTGTATAAATCTGACGCACTAAAGGTGGTATCTCACCCGGCTGGAGACTAGTTGGCGACTAGTTGGCGACTCAGTCTCCAGCAGGTCTCGGAGACGTCTCCGCGACGTCTCCATCAGTCGCGGAGACTAATTTTGTCCGCGACTGGGGAGACGTCGCCGCGACCTACTGGAGACCAAGGCGACTGAGAGGAGATGTTGCGGAGACGTCTCCGCGACACTACTTGACGTTGCTTGACCCACTTTAGAGACCACGTGACTGAGTTCTTTATCATTTGGTACAGTTTGTTCCTGCTCCCATGGATACGTCGCGGAGACGTCTCCGAGACTTCGCCTTGGTGAGATTGCAAACCATTTTCGGGTCTCCCGAGTCGCCGCGACTAACGCGACTGATCAGTCGCGGCAGTCGCGGCGACGTCTCCGCCGGTGAGATACTACCACATCTCTATTTCTATACCTTTTCTAAAGCGCTTAGAGGCTTGTTTGCATTAAGCGCTATATAAATTCGTCATATTATTATTATTATTATCTGAGAGTCGATATATTATAGGGCCTAAATTTTCGATCCTGTAGCAGAATCTTCTATTATGATAAGCATTTTTCAGCAGTATTTGTGCATCATTATTATTATATAGTGGAGACGATGTGGAGACAGCTAGGCGCAAATATAGCCTCAGTGGAACAACGTATATATACCGTCAGAACATATACCGAGTTTTGGTCGATTTACATGTAGTAGTTCTATAAAATGGAATTAAACTTCCATTGTCATTGTGTTGTACATGTAAAATAATCACTGTGTTCAAGTGATGTAAATACAGTATCCAATTAATTTCGCCCACGTTATCTAGATCTCGGTTAATGCTGCTTAAACATTTCTTTATAGTAGCTTGATTATTATATACACGTTTGCCCGCACTAATAGTTGTAGCCTGCAAAGTCGCCATGGCAATTCGATAAATACATCTCAGTTACGACGGTAAGGACAATGATCGAAGAAACATCCCTGTACTTCCGCAGAGCGTAATCAGCTTGATATCCGTAAATTAGTGCATAATAATATAGTCCATTACCAATTTATCAGAAACTCGGCAAATGTCAGAGCATCATGGTCAGAGGCAACTGACCGGATTTCAAGTGATGAATGCACGATAGGCTGTAGCAGACTATACAGGGTGGCCAACAAAAAACAACGGAACAGGGCGCTTCCCAAAATATAGTAACAAATGTATTATGTCCATCGGATAGGGTGTCTTTTCAAATGAACAACGACACCAAGAACAGTCAATTTGGTCGTGTAGTTTTTGTTTTAGAGCGCTGTGAGTGACACCATGTCAGGTTCTCTTTTTTGTACATTTTTAACAAGCCATTGCTTGATACATCGCACGTACCGCCTTCCATAGCGTTGATAACGCACGCCATTGTTAGTGTGCACTCAGCCGTGTGCCGAGAGAATAGGCATGGTCGATCACTGGTATTACAGGCAGGGAGTGCATATTAACTGGCGCCGACTAGGTACAAATTGACAAAAATTGGTACCTAACATGGTCTCACTCGCAGCGTCCTATAAAACAAAAACTACACGACCAAAATTACTGTTCTTGGTATCGTTTTTCATTGGAAAAGACACCCTATCCGATGGACATAAACATGTTGGTACTTTATTTCTGGAAGATCCCCGTTCCGTTTTCTTGGGCCACCCTGTATAGCAGTAATCTGTAGTAGAAATTTAAATTTCAATGTTCAAATGATCGATACACAATTTCATATAAACAAATGTTGGTTCAAGCAGTTGCGTAGGATTGTCGGACCGATTTGGGTGGGGGGGGGCACACGAACCATTGGGGTGAGGATTACACTCATTGCTGTCAAATTATATGGGGTACGTGCCCCCCCCCCCCCCCCCCCCCCCTCATGCCCTGGCGCTACGCCACTGGGTTCTACTTACCTTTAATTTGTAGTATCTTTAATTTATCATATTTTTTAAAATTGGCGTTAAAAGGCATAGTGTTTGAATTGGCGCCTTATACGACAGCAGCAACCAATCGTCATCAAGATAATAACGAGGAGCTTAGTTCCAAAAGGCGCTAAATCCACTTTCCATACAAATTGAGTTAGCGATATCAGTACATTAATAAGCTACGTAACTATCTAGAATCCAAATTTTAGGACAAATTACGCAAGCAAATTCAAAATATAGGACTCCATATTTATATTTCCATATGCATGTGTACACAGTTTGACAAAGAAACCTGCTTTACTACAAAGTTGAAAAAGTGGATTTAGCGCCGTTTGGAATTAAGCTCTTACAGAGCAGAATAGTTTGTTTATACATTAACTATCTAAGCATGATACCAAGCAATGACAGTGCAATATTTCATAATTATTTCATCGATTCTGACAAAATAATCACGCCACCGATGACCGTTGGGGTGATGAAAGTTGACTCTCTAAAATCAATTTCTTATCTAGAAAACGTTTAACATTGGCTTATAATAATTATTGTATATATACCCGTGATCCCTTCTGCGGTCCATGGCCATTATAAGTTCAATTATTGTTTTGATAACGCCGGTTAGGGGCAGCTAAGGGAGAGGGGAAACGGTGAGGGGGCAATTAAATGCCCCGCTCGCGAATTTTTAAACCGTAGGATGGCAAGTGGAGATAAGCAATGAGCATGCGCAGTGATGTTGGGCACAGTTTTCAGACCTTAGTGAAAACTGTGCATGATACATTTACTAAATAAACCGCTACTCAAAACTTATTATGGCAAAAGAAAAGAAGAACAGAGGATTCGAACCCATGTTATCAAGAAGTGTTGAACTGAAGTCCACAGCATGACCATTAGGCCACACAACTTGCCGATGGTCAGAAGGGTCTCGTTGTAATTATAATCCTCAGATTCATCCAAACCCTAATCCAAGTAATGAATAGTCATGAGTAGCCCTTGACCTACATCGCTGCTTATGAATAATTCATCAATCTCCAGTTGCCATCCTACGGTTTAAAAATTCGCGCCCCGCTCTGAGACAGCGGCGGCTAGGCATGGGGCTCAGATAAGGGAAAAGGAGAATGAACCACCCGACTTTCAGAACAGCACAATAATATAATATCAAGAATAGACCGCTTCTGTAATGTATGCAAATAATATGCGTATGACGTCAGACTCTCCGTCGTCAAGCGTAACAAAAGTAACCATGTCCGGCAAGCTAGCTTGCCGGACCTAGTTACTTACTCAGTTTTTTATTAGGCTATCTCACAAACAAATATTGTATGCAGCGCCCTCTATACCAAGATATTTTGTGCTTGTAGTCAGCTCTTAATTAAGACCCCCATTTCAGAGTTCCGTGCGGCACACATGACATGTGAGCGCTCAACCGCTCATGATCTGAAGAATTCTAATTTCATTCCATTTTATTTAAAAATGTAATCCTTTGTTATGTTTCACGACGGCGATCACAAGAGATTTGTTCCAAACTTCTGAGTATTTGACTGATTTTATTCATAATGTGTTGAGATGTCTTTAACAATAAACCGTATGCGTATAGGAAGGGGCTACAGCCCCCTGGAGTGTTTAAAACGGCCGCCTATTCGGAATTAAGCACCCTGGCAACATGTATAATTCGGCTCACTTGCATGTCATATTCGGGCAAAAGCATTTCATATTCGGGCAAAAACATATCCTATTTTGGCAAAATCATATCATATTCGGCAGTATATATCTATTATTCCAGCACTCTCTTATTTGGGGCAATTCATATACACATGTCATTTTTGGGCGGTTAAATTAATTGTGATAAGCTTTAAATTTCTTACTTTATTGTTTTGCTTGTCAGTTGAAAATGGGGAATATTGTATTCGGGCAAAGATCGTCCGCATGCCCCCTGGACAATATGTGCCCCATATACGGCCATGATAAAAAGTGACCTGTAAATCTGATGTAGAGACAAACATTTTGTTTGACACGGGGGTTAAATTTGCAACTCGCTAATATCGAACAGCGCCCACAGTTGTTTGACAGAAGAAACAGCGGTTTCGCAGTCGGACTGATTTGGGGATTCGCGAATATATCCGTGGCCACAGTAGCCTAGTGTTGTTGTTGTTGTTGTTGTGTTTAAACAAAATAAATAGATTTCCCCCTATATGTTTATTGTTTTACTTTTTTCAAATAAAAAATACTGGGTGGCACATTCCTCCACACATCCAGAAGCTTATGACTTTTCTGACATCATATGCCAGTCAATTCATCAGTCAGCTAGATGAACAAAAGACATTGGTATGTCCCTTCCCATCAACTGACTACCTGTTCACAATAGCATTGCATATTTTCATTGAAACCCTTCTTGTCATGGTGAGTGAACATTGTATAAGAACATGCAATGCTATTGTGAACAGGTGGTCAGTTGAGGAAAGGGACATACCAATGTCTTTTGTTCATCTAGCTGACTGATGAATTGACTGGCATATGATGTCAGAAAAATCATAAGCTTCTTGATGGGTTTTTTTTTTTTTTAGGGGTGGAGCTTATTAGGTAGAATAAAATGAATATAACAAATAATATTAAACATATGACACAAATGTACATCAAAAAGTCAAGAGATATGTGATGCATTCATTATTACATATCAACAAACGTCAACATGCATTTGTAATTTAGTCACCCTTTAATGTTTCGGTTTGATGTTGGTTAATTAGGGATCTGTTTGTCGGATGTGACTATATACCTTAATAAATTCTTTCACAGGCGCCTCCGGTGTCTCGATGTAGCCAAAATAAAAACAGAAAACCACGAAGACAGTTTTCTTTGTTACTAGCAATTAAAAGAAAAGTTTATTCCATTTTGATAATTGACACAAATGATGATATAGTCAGAAGTCCCAGACAGACTCCAAGATGAATACATTTCATTTTATTTTTCTGCTCCAAATTACTTTTTCCCACGTTCATGGTAAAATAAAAGCACTGTTCTAACAGGAAAATCGGGCGTGTTGTACGTACAACGGCCAACGCAGTATTATGAGCAGCTGCTCTCCACAACAAACGATGACATGACAACAATAATTATTGACCTGCTTTTAAATGATACATTTTCTTTCTCTTTCTCTCCCTCTCGCCTTTTCTCTCCCTTTTCTTTTTGTCTTACACTCTGATTGCACAGTAAATGGCGGCATTTTAAAGTAGTTTGTTATATAGGGTTCTGAACTTCAATATCATTGCGGACTTCTACAGTATAATTAGGTATTACGAAATAACCGTAAATAGTTGTTTTCAAAATGAAATGAAAGAATCAAGAAATGTGAATTCAGATAATATTCTAGACTTGGGACTATTATTTCAAAATAAATCCTGGTTCTTACCCCAACGCAACTGTATTTCTCAAAGAGATTCATTATAGTACATGAAAATTTGTCTAAATCGATCAAACTCACTTGCAATTAACGCTTGTCAGTGGCGGATCTCGGGGGGGGGGGGGGGGGGTTAGGGGGTTTAACCCCCCCCCCCCCCCCCGCCCCCCCTTCTGCCAAGTGAAAATGTATCAGTGACAAAAGTGAAAAAAGGTGAAAAAATCACTTACGGGGGTTCAAAATAGAAAAAGAAAGCGCCGCTTCGCGGCTCGTGGACGAAAGTGAAAAAAAAAGTGAAAAAAAAAAATCACGTGTGGGGTTCAAAATAGCAATAAAAATTCGCCACTTCGCGGCTCGTGGACGAAAGTGAAAACAAGGTGAAAAAATCACTTTACGGGGGTTCAAAATAGCAACAAAGATTCGCGGCTTGTGGACGATGCTCCGCATCGCCATTGGGTCAAACCCCCCCCCCCCCCCCCCTTAGCAAAAAGCTAGATCCGCCCCTGCTTGTGGTACTATTTAGGCCCGTAACCGGGGGGAGGGGGGGGGGGGGGGGGGTGGGTACGGACCCCATTTTTTTTTAAAGGTTCACTTTTTATCTTGGTCATCTAACATTTTGCCCCCCCCCCCCCCGGCCGTATAAAAGACCTCAAATAGCCCGGCCTTTTTAAGGTTAAATTTAAAGAGCAAACATTAGTTCATATTCATCTACTCATCGATTGTTATTGGTTTGTTTATATATCATGGATGATAATTAATATGATTGTACAGGCTATATAAATTCGATTTCGTTCACCCATTCAAGCGTGTTTACTTAACTAAATTGAACTCGACACAAGACTATACACTCCCAATATACTTGAATAGAACTTGTATAATGCCTATAATGTGGCCACTTAACCAAATCGAATTCGACACGAATATTACCGGCGCTAATACGATTCCAATACTTTATTAGGCAGGTAAAGTTTCAATGCGCTTTGGCTATTATTACATTAACTATAGACGAACAGCCTAAGGAGCTTTCTTATGCTGATTGGGATCCCTGCTGATTCGCAACATGTATTTGGTGTCAGGGGTGTCGATCCGTTTTTGAGATTGGTGGGCGAAATTTGAAAATTTTTCCAGAGTGACCACTGAGAGAGCTAAAAGCCCCACATTGGCATGCCCGGAAGTTTTATTATGCGCTCATTGAAAGTGTCTTGATGGCTCGAAGACCTGACTTTGGGGGGCACCAACATTTGGGGACAATAATGGGGGTCCAGGGGGCGGAGCCCCCGGAAGCTTTTATATTTCAGACATTTGCTCCTAGCATGGGTGTTAAAATTGTATAAAATAGTGAACCTACTCATAACGTATTTTTAAAGGGCATAGCGAGGAAAAGACTGAGCCTTGCATGAGATGGATCCACGTGATCATGTATACTCTAGAGCCATTGATATAGTCTAGGGCATTGGGCTCCCATGAAACTAAGCAAGGGCGTCAACAATTTCTCAAAAGTGTAGGGGAGACATTGCGAGGAAGCGAAGCGACCGAGCGGGGGAGGGTGTGGGAGGGGTGTCCCCCTCCCATAGTAGGGAGCTTTTGTATTTTGGGGCGTGAAATTGTGCGATTTGGTGCACACCTGAGACAGAAATTTCACGTTATATGAAGTATATAGGTATGGAACCAAACAGACATAATGACAAAGGGAGGGAGACAATCTGCTCCTTTTTCAAATGTGGGGGGACATGATATTCCAATTTGATTTGCGTTCAGCGCATAATGTACCGAGATTATTTTATTTTCTGTGACGGTGTGCTATCTATAGATGAGGGTTTAATAAACTTCGTTTGAGGTGTGCGTTTGAGAAATTACGCTGCCCAACACATTTCAAAAGGTGAGTTCCCACAACCCAAATGAAACTTGCAATATGAGAAACTGTATGCGCGCGAAGCGTGCGGCAAAAAACAGATTTACAGTCCTTTTCAAACTAAAAAACGGCTATTTTGAAGATTAATTATTGATAAATGTGTCTTTCCCCTCTTTGGCATTATATCACTCGATTTTTTTCTTCCTCATTTCCGGAATTATTGGGGGGGGGGGGGCGAAATGATATGTTCGCCCCCCAATATTTTCATGGGGGGGGGGGGGGGGGCGACCGCTCCCCCTGCCCCCCAGGATCGACACCCCTGTTTGGTGTATTTTATAAATAAATAATCATAATATACATTTATACAGCGCCTATTGCAAAGAGCCTCTAAGCGCTTAAACATTTTACATAGAATAAAACAAAATTAACAAAAGTAAATCTTTAGAGTATTAATAAACATAATTAACAAAATTAACTATCACGAAATGCTAACTTAAACAAATGAGTTTTTAATCTCGATTTAATCATTGTGAGAAGTGCGAATGTTGAGGGGAAGATTGTTCCACAAGAAAGAAGCAGCATAAGAAAAGGATCTTTCACCATAGTATTTTAAGGTAATTCGAGTGATTGAGTAGATGATCGCAGTGTTCGGGTAGGAGTGTAGTATTGGATTAGATCTGTTAAAGGGACATTCCCTCTTTTGCAAGCCAAATTTCAAAAGTTGCGAAGTTATTGTTTTATATGTTAGAAAATGCCATTTAATAACATGCCTGAACAAATTAGGGCTTGAAATCTCTTCTTCGTGGAGTTATAGACCTAAACCTAATAAGCCATCGTCCAACGGTTAATTATGCATGATACGTATATTCACCCGTCAAGAATGTTCGCTCACGGATTCCACGGAGCGCCACGGCGCTATGCGTGACCCCCATGTGACCCGCGCTAGCTACTTGACCCGCGTTAGCTACGTGACCCGCGCATGAATAACAGTGGGTAAGCGATTACTAATCAAAATAACCAAACCTCGCTTAAACTGACTACACATGTAATTATATATTCTTCATTTTTTAGATCTTTTTCCGTGACATACCTTTACAAATGTCGGCTTCACAATACCTTCCCAAGAATAAGTACAATATTGTTATAATATTATGCGAAATCAGTTAAACTTCTTTATTGACCGATATATAGTTTGATGGAGGGACGCATTCGTGTTTTCCTTCGTAGAATCCAAATTACTGGGCTGTTCGATCTGATTTTTTTTTGTGTGTTACATTCATCCCCATCCGTCAACTGGAAACTGTTCAGACGTTTTGTAAAAGAGGGACTTTCCCTTTAAGGGGCCCAGTGGGGTATCGAATTTTTTTTTCTCATCAAAATTGAGATTTTTATCTTAAAATAATCCATTGATTCTAAGCTTTAAGAAAATATATACTTTGTGGGGTAGGGGGTACATTTTCCAGCTTAGAGTGGAGATTTTTAATTATATTTTTTTAAATAATACAAATAAAAATGTCCCAAATCAAAATTGTTACCATCCAAATTTTGTTCCTCTTTTTTTCAGAGTGAAGCAGCAACATATATTGCCCTGCAAAAATTAAACATGGCAGTTTATAAGTGATTAACATGCCCTAAACTTCCATTGAACCAACTACTGTTATTTATCCTGCTATTTTCCTATTTTTTATCCGTGTCGCATTTATCTAACAAATATGGTATGACGCCTGTCTAGCAATCAGGAGGTTGTGGGTTCGATTCCTACCCGAGTCCGCCTGTGATATTTTTTCACAGCGGCTCAAACACGCACTGAACATTCGGTGTTTATTTATGTTGGGATAAGGCAAATTATTTAATATAATCAAATTACCCAACCTAAGAATCATTCATTGATAAATATCAATATTGTATATGACCTTTCAAGCTAATTTGCAGAAAATCTGATTTTTTAGACTAAAATTCTAAAAACTTAAAAAATACTTATTCCAATGCAATGAAATAGATGCGTTTTGAATGTTGACTTGTTAAAAGTCTGAAATTTTATTTTCTCTATATTATTGATGTTTAAACTCTTATTTTAAGTCCAATTGTCTTTTATTTAGATTTGTTGGATTCTCCATATTCTAAGCTTTCCAGAAATATATGGTTTGTATGGGGTAGCTTTAATGGTTAGAAAGATATTCCCGATATAGTAAAAGTGTGCAAAAACGTCAAATAATACTCCACCGAGGCCATGATAGGCTTTGAAAGTAATGAGAAGGATTTTGTAGATGATACGAAAGTTGATAGGGAGCCAATGTAGATGTGTAAGATTGGTGTAATGTGATGAGAGCGGGAAACACAAGAAACAAGGCGAGCAGCAGTATATGACTCGGCATATAGATTTGTGCCTTAAAGGGATAGTTGAGTATTGGTCAAACTCAACTTTAGTAACCAAAACCTGCACCATAACGGTACAAAGTAATAGTTATAACTTCACCATGCTCGAAAAGTATACACAATAACAAACGACCAAGTAAAACCCCTGTTATCATTCAAAAAGAGCCGTTACAACTCAAGAGGGCGCTATTTAAAACAAATCATTGGTTTCAGCCTTTTTTTTCATACACAATTGTGCATTTAATGTTTGTTAAAATAATGATTCAATAGAGATATCATCAACGACTTTTTCTAAAACCTATTCTGATTTTTTTCAAAGTAGTCTTCGACCATTTTTTGAAATTTTTCTAAAAAGTCTAAATATCGCCCGGTGATTGCGGAAGAAAAACATTTTGAATAAAAATATATTTATGGATATTTCAGCCGTTTCTGAACCGATTTTGATTAAATAAAGTTTATTCTGTCATTAAATGTTCTTTCGAATTTGACAGTCAGTTTTTCATTATCTCACAACAAAATATTGGGGGGCACTTCGGGAAATACCAATACTCAACACTACCTTTAAGGTTCACAACCTCACATTCTTCATAATTTATATTGAGATGAAGATAGAACAGGTCACATTTGCAATGCAAAATTATGCCATCCCATGAATATAGCGTTTTAGACTGTGCTTATATCAACATTTATATGGTTGAGTGGATGTTCTATTTTTGATATTTTTGAAACAGACCTTGCTGTGGTTAATTGACCGTGACAAGTCATGCATGAATGATTTCATCTGGATTTCATGCCAATATCGAAGAGGGTAATTTTATCTTTAATTGATATACAATATCATATATTTGATCGTAAATGAATATGAAATATTTTGTATTATACAAGTGTCCAGTTTCTTTTTTTGCGGGGTATATAATGGGCATGCAAGACAATCGATGGGAGTGTTTCCATGAATTCCATCATGTTCAAAGGAACACTCGATATTTGATCGATGTAAGAAACGGTTCATCGTAAACGTTTTGTTATTATATCTGTCAATTTTATTCGATTCTCAGTGTACTTGTCGCTATGGCGACATCAAATACATACTGGCATTAATTAAAGGGACTTAGTAACATTGTCCAAATCCTCAAAATAAAATTTTAATTCTAGCGGTTCCCTTATACCTTGTTGTATTCGTATTAACAATAAAATCATGGGACAGGTTTCGGTTTTTCAAATTTCCCTTTCGTTACAAAGATATGTATGATTGAAGTATTCAGATAAGAAAAACTCCGGGCGAGTTTTTCTTCTGTGTACAAAGTGAGTGCAGTACAGTGCAGTGAGTTACTGAATATCACTTTGCATTTTCGCTCATTAATTGGCCATACAATGTCCATTTGACTTGAAATTTTCACACAATACCCTGTGGACATATGAGATAACAACAATATACATTGCATCAACCATTCATCACTTTTTGCACATGTCAACAAAGTTACTAGATCCCTTTAAAGGGATGTTCTAAATATATCAAAGTCATCTTGAACTACATTATATAGTGTTTTCTTTCTTGGCCTCGCTGTTTTCAAATCGAAGCATGAAACCGGATTGCGTTTTCAAATTTGCGCTTATATATTTTATGGGATAAATTTCGAAGTAATTTTTACATATGAAATATGTAAAAAACAAAATTGCAATAATATAGTCTGCAAAATTGCATTTTCGTTCGTCACTTATAGTCATATACAATAACACTTTCACGCATCACTATTCGGACGTGCCAGGTTATACACAGAAACAACAAACAAAAACAAAAACAAAAAACAAGAACAAGCATATAGGGAAATCTGAAATAAAAATACAAATGATAAAAAAGAAGGAAATATGTATGATAAGCCACCTAATTCGGGTGCTCCCCCACCAGTCCGACCACGCTGCACTACATAATATACTCTACATCAATATAATCATACACTATCACCCCTTTTTCATTCATCATCTGTAAACCGTGCATATTCCGTCTGTTTACAAAGTATTACACAAGTCATTTCAAAACATTCTTTTTGATAATTTATTTAATTTAAATTGACTTGAAAGTCATTTATTTGTTAACAAAAGAACACATGAGAACAACAAGGTAGTGAATACAATTCATAGATGATACATCATACAAAAACATGTTTATAAAGATTGATTGCGAGTATACTAAATGTTATTCAAACGAAATAATCAAATTCATCATAATTATACACGTTATCATAAATAAAAGTATAGTAGAGTTTTGGGCGCTTCAAGAATATTTTTTCAAGTTATGATGTATTGAAAAACAAAGCATACCATTTGAAAGAGCACATAATTTTAAAGACATAATAACATGTATTTGATCAAAATCGGATCAGTGACAGCGGACATATCCATAAATATATCCAATCGGATACATCAGAACATTATTTTATTCAATAATTTAAGAAAATATTTATAAATCTTGCACAATTTAAAAAAAATACCAAAGTGACCTTAAATTTTGTTTGTGACCTTTCTATTGAATGATTATTTAAACCAAACATCAAATTCATATTGTTTTAATAACAAATTGGTTGAAAGTTTTAGGCGTCTGGAGGGCGCCCTCTTGCGTTAACAGCTGCTTTTCGAATGAAAAGAGCCCTGTAACTTAGTCGTTTTATTGTTTCTAATCATTCAAGCGTCATTGAATTAAACTGCATAATTTACCAGTTTACACAATTAGATTTGACCAGAGCTGTACGATCCCTTTAAAGGGATATTTGGGATGGCGGGTCAAGAAATAAGTTATGCTTGAGGTAATGAAAAACTAGTAATTTAAAAAGCACGTGCTTTTAAAGACAAAATAAACTTTATTTGATCAGAATATTTTAGAAAGCAACTGAAATATAGTATACCCGATTGAACCCCATATCGATACTGTTAGAAAATATTTATAAGCCTACATAATTTTCAAAACATACCAAAGTGGCTTTTGAATTGTTTGTGATGATCTCTCTATTGAATTATTATTTCAACCAAACATCACATTCACAATCTTTCATTCTTTGATGAGAAATGATTAGAACTTGCAGATGTCTATATGAGGCGTCGTTTTGTGTTAACGGCTGTATTTAAAACAGCCTTCTATTATAACATACGATAGCCGTTTATATGTTTTCTACGTATCGTTGCGTTGTATAACTATTATTTTTAAATTATACAAGGTACAAGTTATAGTACCACAAGTTCAGTTTGACCATATCCATATAAATGTACATAGTACAGTTTTGACAGGGCGCTTCAAAAATATTAAAGTGAGGTATATATAATGCATAGATCTACATATTAAGCCCGGCGCAGACAGAGCCGACTCGACCCAATCCGACTGGTTTTCAGTCAGGCTAGATCGAGTCAGTTTCGCTCAGTCGGAGCCGATTCAACACGTTGAATCGGTATCGAATGACCTCTGACTGTCAGTTGATTGACAAAAAATAGCCCTTAGGCAACGCATACTAAGTTAATCAGGCTGAAAACCAGTCGGATCGGGTCGAGTCGGCTCTGTCTGCGCCGGGCTTATTTTAGTATATTTCAACTACGTATTAATAGTTAGCAAAACTTCGTTCTTCATTAGTATGGCTCTACCATAGAGATGCCTCTATAGGCTCTACCCAGTTACCAGAGCCGCGATCAGAAACTGTGTGATTTCTGTTACTCGAGCACTGGAGCTGTTGGACCAAGTGACTGAACCATTGCATGGCGTCCTTCAGTCTGTCCGTCGTGGTTATGTAGCTGATGGCAACGGACACAGCCGACATACCATATAGGAGGCCCAACGTGTTCATCAGAGCAAATACGGCTGGGGGTGTTTTCTTCGGAACTGGGATGATATCCCCAAATCCGATAGTCGAAAAGGTGACGAAAGTGTAGTAGAATCCGTCGATGAAGGTATAGCCACCACTGAATAAAATCGAGAAGAGCACGGACATGACGGTGATGGAAGCAACCACACACAGCGTCAAAAACCAGAGAGGGGCCTTCAGGTGCCTGATTCGCCTCCTCCCCCAGGCATGTTGTACCTTTGGTAACATTCTCTGTAGATTGTTCTGTTGGTATGCGTTGTTATTCTGTGACATTCTGTGCTCATGAACATGTGCATCGTTACTTCGTGACGTCATCTGCTCGTGATATGCGCCGTTACTATGTGAGAGTATGTGCTCATGTACATAGGCGTCGTTACTTCGTGACATCATCTGCTCGTGATATGCGCCGTTACTATGTGACATTATGTGCTCATGTACATGTGCGTCGTTACTTCGTGACATCATCTGCTCGTTATATGCGCCGTTACTTTGTGGAACCCTCTGCTCATATGTACGTGCGTCATTACGTCGTGACATCCTCTGCCACTGTTCACGTGCGTCGTTACTCTGTGGCATTCTCTGCTCTAATAGACGTACGGCGTTACTTCGTGACAGTCTATTCTCATGTGCTTTGATGTAACTTTGTGACATCCTCTGCTCGTGTAGATGTGCGTTGTTACTTTCTGAGATCAACTGCTCATGTAGATGTGTGTTGTTACTTTGAGGCATTAGTTTGTCCTGTATGAATTTTTTACTGTTATGTTGTTGCGGCGTTATTTGGTTCTCTTTTGCGTCGTTTTTACCTCCAGGAAACTGCAACTGTCGCGATATCGTCGGTACTACTGAGACATCTGTAGGGTTAACGTCGACACCATTGGCCATGCCGACGGTGACATTATGAGAAGAGTCCTCATTGTCTGACATCACACGACTTTTTACCTCCACAAGTGAGCGACTCTTCGTATCGTCCATTTTCACATTTCTACTCTGATGTCTCATATCCACCATGGGAATCCCATCTGCTGAATGTCCTGCACCGACCACCACTGTTCCGTATCTTGCATTTGCATCTGCATTAATTTCATCGTCGCCATCACGATCACGATCAGAAACAACACCATCATAATCACGACCATTAGCATCACCATCAGCAGCAACAACAACAACATCATCCCTTGTGTCATGTCCATGACGTCCAACCTGACGACTGTCAACAACCTGAGTAGATTCCACCGTCATACTGTCGATAACTTCAAGTCGTGGTCGCCGCCTACACACGGTGCATGAGATAATGAATGTTAATAGCGAGTAGAAATGGTCAATGAGCCTCAGCAGGAGCTTTCCGATGCCGCCCATGAATACGAGGTTGATCGGGATGCCAATCACGCCGTACACGACGCACATGGACCGACCAAGTTGGGTTCGGGGT